>JAODLI010000016.1:1567833-1585490 GCA_027575585.1 Percopsis omiscomaycus
GGATGCGGGTAGTATCTGTGTTTTTTTTATTATTCTTTCCAAATCTAGTGTTATCTTTAATAAAGTGTGCATACTGTACATTTTGACTTACTGTACATTTTAGTGGTGCTTATTGTTGAACAGTTTGTAGACGGCAGGCCAATTGATACAGTGTGTAAAAGTTCACCAACTGTACTCGGAGCACTAATAAGTTCCCTATATTTACAAAGCGGAAGTATAACCGAAGAGCAAATGCAATATCTCAGCAGCTGATGTGGAAGTGAGTCTCAGCCAGCAGTGAAACCACACATGGCATTGCCAGTGCAGCAGTTGCTGGCCAACTACAGGCTCCACGCAGCATTCAGAAGACTAGGACACAGACTCACTCGGCACAGCAGACGTCCTGTCACACAGTTGTTGACCTCACTTTCAGACTCCCACTTTTCCGCTGCAGCCTCTCAGCTAGGGGTCAAGGAACGCTTCATGTACACAATCCCTGAACAGTCAAAACTCACTCCTATGGGCCTCCTAAACCCTTACATTTGGACCCCCCTAACAGTATGGGAAACATAGCATTCCTCAGGTGCGCTGCAGTACCTGTGGCTAGCCAGCTGTGTGAGGCACAGGATAGCCCTTTTCCTGTGTTGCCTGGATCTGTAAGCCATCTGCTGTTGTTTGGGGAATGTTCGCTCCATGGACATATATGTACCAGTGCTTTCATGTCTCTCCTGCATGACGATGAGCGCCAAGAAGAATAAATCACAATGTTTGGGTTATAAGGCGGGCTGTTGGCCATCTTTGTTTCCGTTTACTTGTCTGTTGATGTTTGGCTTTGATTTGCTCGTCGCTGGGTTAGGGCTGTCTAAATCAAATGTCTGCAGTTTAGAGGCACTACAGAAACTCTAATCTATTCTTTTTTAATGATCCATGTGTGTATTACAAGGGTATAAATATGGCCGCTATGTCCAAGCGTCCAATGTTTGTACCCCAACAGCATACAGGCCCAGCGACAAGCATTTGTGTCCTTTCAGGTACATTACCTGACCACAGAGATACCAGGCTGAGAGATCCCACAGATACACTTCCTACTATATTTTAGTTAATTATAACTAATACCAGATGGGTTGTCTTGGCAGCATGAAGTACCTAAGCATCTATTTATTTCCATCCATCTGTCTGGTGTAGAGATGGGAAGTGAGAGAGCATTATGACTAAATGCACACTGAAGCTGCATTGACCCAGTCTTGCGCTCTAAATTTAACTCACATCACAGAGATCTGGCAGCCTGCTGCCCCCGTAACACATGTCCTCTAATTTGCATTTTCTCTATTTTCATTGATACAATTATAAGCGATCAAAGGACGATGTAAAGTCCTCTTATAGAGAGGATGATGTGGTTTTGAATGGTATTATATGTAACCTGAGGAGCCTTAGCCGAAGATTAAAAATCCTGTGTGACATTGCATATGACTGAAGCACTGCACAACTGTTCATTCTGCTCAGACATTCTGCTCAGATTCAGATCATTCTGCTCAGACATTATGTATGTAGCTACAGTTTACACTACTTATAGAAAGACCCTGCGCAAAAAAGGGAGAGGGCCAAATACAGGTAATGATATCGTACCACTTTAAATTTGAACAATAAGCAACGGGCTGCACAAGTCCAGATGAAGTGATAGAGGCAGCGAGGAAATGTAGGCCTGCTCTATTTTTAAGTTGTTGCTCGAGGGCTTCCTGAGTGAAATGTCTTTAGATGGAACATAAAGACGGCCCAGAAAATGTCTGAGCTGCAGGGACAGATACAGTGTAGGACAGACACAGTGTGGCATTCTTTTTATTTCGATGTATTATTAGAAACGGATCAAAGCTTGCATGCACAGGGGAAAGGTTCATGCGCCAAACGTCTGTGAATCACCGCTGTAGCATAACAGAATATTAATGTGTTAACTTAATAGCATATTTACTGAGTAAATACTATCAAAGGAATCCTACACTGGTGTTCAACGAATTAAAGAGAACCTTGTTAAATACTGTGGAGTTCAGTGAGGTCACGGGAGATACGCACGTTTAGGAAATGAGATCCCGGCTGATGACCGCTGTAAATCGAAACATGAACCTGACTGCATGTGGATCCATCCTTGATGTTCTGCTTCCGATTGATGAGCTCACTCCGTGACCTCTGACCCCTCGAGAATGCGCGCGGTGAGCAGAGCTCGCGCCCAGAGAAGGAAGTGGTACGTCAACCTGATGCGTTTCATCTCATGGTTCTTCTCAGCAAGGTGAATGGAAATAATGCAAAAAGAAGGTTTGACTGAAAAAACCAAGAGCTCTAGCGGCTTTTCAGGGCTGCTCAGAAGTAACCTACCTACCCCGGAGTAGGTACTTCTTTCGGCCCCAAAAACGACCCCAAAAGAGTTCCTACAGGGTTGGTTCCTGCAGTGGAAAAGCGCCTATAGTCCCAGGACAGAACCCTTACCCTATATCATGTCTGCCATACATCATATTAATCCTGATTCTGATGGGGGTCATCTCAACAGAGGTCTCAAACATCCCCATATCATCCCAGCTAGCCAATCATTATTCTTCATATTTGACATGCAGCGATGACTGGCATACATTTGTCCCTGTGCTGCTCGCCTGGAATGGCTCAATGTAGCTTTTAGCACTTCTCCATTAAAGAGCCCAGCAAAGCTCCACATTTGTCCTATGATTAGCCTGCTTTCTCTAGAAAACAAGGTCACTCAAATAGACTCGCCTTATTAGGCTGTTGCCACTCGTTCCGTCTTAAAGAAACACGGCATCGGGCGTTCTGATGGCATGCAGTAAGTCCTCTGTACCTGATAGACACAACAGAATCAAGTGATCCTACAGCTGTGCGCGCCGCTGAGCCTATTTCTGTCCGGGGTGAGAGCTAGGAGCTCAGCTGTCGTCTGGAGCGGTGGTTCTCAAACGGGGGTTCGGGACCCCCAGGCATCGCAGGCTGCTATTGGTCAGGCCCTGTAATGATTTCAAGTTTGAACCGATTGGTGGAATTGACTTATTTCTTATAATAATTCATTTCGTTGCTCGGTTTGTTTTGATTTCATTTGGTTTTAGGAGGTTTTATCCTCCTTTCTAAAGCAGTTTGTTCCTATTGTTTAGAAAGGTGCTCTGTAAATAAAGTGTTATTATTACTATTAATCATCTACCTTGAAAGGGTGCATATGTAGCCAACACAACCCAGCATGAACCTAACTGTGTGTGTGTGTGTATAAAATAGAGATCAGAGATCTGCAGGACACATGTTGATGTGTCTCATTAGGTGTGATTTAATAAGGGGATTGTATTGGATTTACACTGAACATACACACACACACACACACACACACACACACACACACACACACACACACAGACTGACAGGGACAAAACGTGAACACACAGCATGTGACCACAGGATAGATCATGTTTCTATAATTACTCCTTATGCTTAGATGTCCTTAGATGTTTAGAAGGCATGGTAATTTACATTAAGTGGTGCAGGGCTGTGTGTGTGTGTTAATGATCTACTGTATGGACACATTAACGTCATGACATTACGACGTATGTTTTTCAAAAATGTTTTCGACCTTCTTCGACCTCGTGAGCACTCTGGTTTGCCAGTAAAGTTGAGGAGACGCGCACACATTTATTAGACCTCTGGGCCCGTCGAGAGTCTGTGTGAGAGTATCATTCATTACCAAGCAGACCTGTGGCTGTCTGCAGACCTGCAAAGTCCAACAGTGACTAAACCATCACCTGCCCCGTCGCTGGTAACATCAAAGCGTGACTATTTCTAATCGGTGTGATGTTGCTCCACTGTCTCGACCCGTCACGGGGTTGTCACAATGAGTCACAGGCACCAGCGTTGCCACGGCAACATGCATCGCGCGATTGATTAAGAGAGCGGGCGTCTGGCTTGGCTCTGATGGTGCCCACTTTTGTCATCCCTATCTGGGCCCTACTTACTGACCTGCCAGTGGAGGTGTACAGTATACTGTCGGTTATTTACTGTCGGTTATGCTGTGTATTTCTGTGGGTTTCTAGGGGCTCTATCCTACTAATGTATATATATTTTTTTCAATTGTATTCATGTTTACCTCATCCCATTTGTAAGTGTAAAGTGCATTGCGTTACAGTTTGTATGGTACACTTATACAACAGTAATTAGTGTTGCTGTAGTATAGCAATAAGTGATTCGCTGTATTAAAATAATATACAGTAGTAAAAGAAGGACATATCGACGAACTAGGGCTGTTGTGAATGTGAAAAACACTGCCTTAAAATCAGGCAGACACACACACACACTGGATACCAACATTAGTGGATGGTGTGTCAAAAACAAAAAGAAAACTATGCCACTTTGTTTTTCGCAGATTAGCTAGGCCACCTTCATGCTTCAGTTACTGCCACTATCAAGTGCTACCCATCAAACCATTTACAGGTGCCCATGAGAGAAATGTTTTGTGTAAAGTGTTATGAAGCCGGTACTGAGACCGCTCTGTCATGTCCACCGTTCTGTGAGTTCTCTCTGTTGGTGACGTTATACTGCAGAGATCCTGAGCTGGCGCTGCAGTTCTCGCGAGGTTATGGAAAACAATCCAGGCGGCCTTCTCGCTCTCGTCTCGTCCCCCCACCCTCCCACGCCCCAGCGCGCTGTGGGATAGTGGCGCTATAAAGTATATCCTCTCCCGGAGAACGATAAGAAGCCCTGGACAGGAGGGGGATGAAGATGGCGGACGCCAAGCAGAAGAGGAACGAGCAGTTAAAGCGGTGGCTCGGCTCGGAGACGGACTTGGAGCCCCCGATTCTGAAAAAGAAGAAGACGAAGGTGAAGTTCGACGATGGCGCCGTGTTTCTGGCCGCCTGCTCCAGCGGCGACACCGAGGAGGTGCTGCGAATGTTGGACCGGGGCGCAGACATCAACTACGCCAATGTAGACGGTCTCACGGCTCTCCACCAGGTCTGTTAGACGCTGCTATCATGTCCTGCCCAAATTGTCCCCCCCGCCGAAATAGTTCCTTTACCTAGAATGTGGACTCTTGGCAACCCCGTCAGCACTAGTGTGTATATAATTATTATTTACGTGTATTCGCTTTGGTGTCTCGTCTTTGTTGAACGTTTGTATATTATGTCATTATTCGTAGTCGACTCCCCTATAATGAATCGTTTGTTTGTCTTGTGTAAAATAGCAGCGGCTAATTCTGCGAGCTGATTTGTCCCATCGAAACAGAACAGTGCTGTAGGTAAAGGAATGATTTCAGCAAGGGAACCGTTTGGACAGTACACCGACACTGCTAACACCATAAACATGAAGCAGTGTTACCGACTACTGCCTGGTCTAGGACACCTGTCAAATGGAAGCCATTCTCTCTCTGTTGTTTACCTTCCCAAAACGCCCATTTCTTTCGACGAAAAGCAGTGTTTTGTTCTCGGCTGGCTATAGTGGATTTAGGTATAGAAATGTCACAATTTGCAGGGCTTTCGAAGTCGGCAGAAAACATAATGAACTATTAAGTTAAATCGTGGCTTTCTGTCTCACTTCAGTAAACCAGTCGGCGGGTGCAGTCTAGTTGCTGCAATGCTGCATTTCTGGCTATAAACTCAGGTCCAACGTTACCTTAGCTGGCCAGTCAGTGGTGTCTAATAGTCAGTTTTCCAGGCTGGGAAATGCTGATAGAAGGCCCTATGATTGACTATTAAACCTGCCACATACCACCGGCCTTCTGTAAAGTCATTCAAAAGCTTCACATCGTTTCTATACCTTACCTTGTAACTTATGTGTATATCTGTTGATATGCAATGTGTAGAGTAATTTATTGCAGCTCGTTTGTCTGTGTTTTGGTTCTGTTTCTTTACAATGCACCATTTTCACAAAGTCAAATTCACTATGGATTAAAATGTATTAAGAATTTGGATTCTGAATATAACTCATAAGCATAGGTGTCAACGTAAATTGGCAATCTGTGAAAACCATGAATATGTGTCTTTATTCTCATCCAATGTTTAGTGAAGTGTTCAGTCCTGAATGTTTAGTAAAACATTCAGCAGGGTATGCCGTGTAGGGATAGAAGCTAACGCTAGCTATAGTCGGTCCATTAGCCATCTGGGTTCGCAGTTTAGCGACAGTTTAACAAGCTCACTCCCCCCCCAAAGTTACGCCCTACAAGGTCCGGACGTGTTTTTAAATCTTACCATACAGAAATGACATGCAAGGTTTGATGTTACGTGAACATGTAGATAGCCACGGATTGTTGATGCTAACGGTAGGTTAGCAGGCAAGCTATCTGTAGCTAGCTGTTGTGGATCTTTAGCCTAGCATTAGCTGATGTAATTCATTCGCTATATAGTTTGTCGTTTGCCTGTCAATGTACTAAACCGGTGGCTTTTAGAAATGCAAGGGTCTAACTGTGTATGTGTTTGTCAGATACACTGCAGTTCGGCTTTAATGTAACAGCACCAAGCTAACAATTTGCTTAGATTTCCAAGGTTTTATCCACAACCAAAACGAAATGGCAGCTTGCGTACAGTATGTTTCTGTTAACAGGCTACATTGTGTATGTCTCTTTCTTTCGATGCTGAATGAACAAGACTAATCTGCGAGTCATGCCAAAACACAAGCCACTGTTTCAAGCAACAACGTTGTAACTTTTTTTAGGTTAGGTAACTATATTCTGATTGTCTTAGCAGGATACATAACCATTTACTGTGTGTGTCTGACATTTGCCAAGCAGTCCTCCTTGTCTTTACCAGATTTGTGGGTTAACTTCATTCATTAAAGTGCTTTGTTTAGGTTTGAGTAGGCATAATAATCAGTTTGTTTGTGATTTGGCTTGTTTTCCTGCTACTGCATATTAGCATTATAAACTGTAAGGTGGATATAATAATACATGGATGTTTGAAATGTAACTCATAAGTGGTTTACTCATTCAGACTACATTAACAAATTGATATGCCCTGGATAGTCTGATGTCTTTTAACAGGCCGTTTAGGATGCTATTGACAAAAGCGTCACCTTCTGCTAGCTTGGATATGTAGGTGACTTTAACTGTTGTATGCCAATAACTTTGATTTACAAGAGACAAAGTGCCACTGATTGTTAATGGTTACATTTCTTAATGTCAGTAGTTGTTGTTGGTCTTGTGTTGCTTGCAAGGAATTGTATCATGTAATGTTTAAAACCAGAATGGTTCTGCAGTGATGTCATCTCTGTATTGATCTCCCACATGTCTAGTCTATTCATGTTTTGTTTTTTAAATTTGTTTTGGGGACCAATGTCCTTGGATGAGCTAGATTGAGTAAAGTATTTAGCAGTGCTGCTCTTCAAACTATCTCTGTAGAGGAGGTACTGATCTGTGTGTGTGGCCATCATGTGACCCCTCGGCTTTTGTGGTCTCAGGAAGGAGAAGTCAATATAGGGAGTTTAACACTGTAATCCTAGGATTGCAGGGACATCAAGCTGCTGATTGTTCATCATGTATATTCTCTTGAATAAATGACGTTAAATTCCATGGCATATGGTACCCACTTTTAAAAATGGTAACGTTATGCTTTTCTTTGTTTGTGTTGAACCTTAAGTTCTCTATTCTTTTGTGGGACTTGCCACTCCTGTCTGTACTCTTGCTGTGTTGTTACAAGGAAGGGTCAGTCCACCTTGGGCTCAGTGATATTGCTACCAGCATTGGTGAGTGTTGCCAGGTTATAAATAACCACTACCACAAGTTCCCCCTAACTGGACTTCAGGAGGTGATGCTAAGTGTGGCTATGAGTCAGAGTCTGTAGCTGTGCTTCTGTAGCGCGGGCCTGGCACAGGCTTTTATTCAGGCCAGAGGTGGGGTCTGCATGAGTCACAGCATGGATTGTGTCACTTGGGACTCAAGAGCATCGTCTAGGGCTCAGTGATTGATGATGAAGGCCACTTCTAGCCCAGTTGTGTATTTGTGGGATGAGGGCTGAAGTAGGTAGACTCAAAAATTGATAATGGGTGATGCTATGCTATTGAAATCCACACATGACATTTGTATCATGACTGCCTCAAGTGTAGCCTACTGCTTGTGCCACAATACAAATATAAGATCCATACACAGTGCCGGAGGACTCTACAATAGCAGAGGGGGATTCAGTGCATTCCAGGTTCCAGGTTTTGTAGGCTAGCATTCCAGGTCCTGCTGTGCATTCCGCACATGGCAGGCCGTAGAAACCATGGCGAACGTTGAGGGGCAGTGCAGACATTCCTCAGCTGTCACCTAACCCCCCTGTGTTCCGGCCGCTTGCATCTCCCCTCACGATGCCAGTGCCTAGCTTACTGCGGCCCGCCAGGCTCGATCGTGGTGGGGTTGCGTTGTTAGTGGGGAGCGACCCCTCCGGGCTGACCTGACACCTGGCTGCTCTCACATCTCTTAGCCGGTCCCAGGCTGCCGCACCAAGTGACAGCAGTTGGCTCGGAGTTTGCAGTTTTTTTTTTTTTTTTTTTTTTATTTTAAAACCGTGCCTTTGCTCTGTTGACATTACACACCCTCATTATGGCCCTGAACTCCGTAAACACTATCTTGCTCTGTGTCCATGGCAACAGCTCCCAGCAGCCTGCTCGTCATTTGTGTCGGTGGTTTTGCATATACCAAGGGTGTTATGTAACACTCAGAGGCAGAGGCAGCGCCAAGGCCTTTCGGCAGCTCTCTCCCACAACTGCAGTGACTGTACCAAATATGAAGCTCCACACACATGCAGCCTGATTTCTCACCAATCCTATTAATGCGTTGCGTAATTGCTGCAGTTCACCCTGACCCTAACGTTCTCTGTGCCCCGGGCCTCCAGTTAAAAGCATTTGGAGCAGAATGGGGGGATAGAGCCGTCGTATTTCGTGGTTGGTGAGGAAAAGGTCAATTGACTTACAGGGAAAGGATACAAACACGGGCTTTACCATGTGTGCATCACATTGCGTAGATGCTTTAACCTACTCACTAGAGATGTCACTGTTACAGTTACAAGACCAGTCTAGTAACTATAGATAGATGGATAAAAAAAAAACAACCTAGGTGTGATGTATCGTTGAGGCATCACCCACTGGGACCACCTCGGTTCCAGCCTTGACACACGGGTGCCAAATAGTTTGCCCCTGAATCATCCCAAACATTAGAGAGCCATTCACACATGAGACTCACTGCCATGCACACATTGTACACTGACTTTCATTAATTTCATCTCTTCTAAGGCGTGACGGGCCATGGTTTACCTGCTGGTTTACATGTCTTTGAACTAGTTGGTTAAGCTGTCAGCTGGACTTTTCAGTTGCAGTGTTGCTCAGCGATTGTGTGTAAAGTTGTGTTCTTTGGCGGTGAAGAAGTTGGCTGCAGAGTCGGATGAGCAAGGCCTTGGAGTGTGACTGGGCGTGTCGGAGGAACTGTCTGCACTGTCCAGATCTTACTCTGCTTCCTTTGAGTTCACACAGCTGGTCACAGCCAGTGCCTCTGCCATGTTATTAACAGAGACGTTAATGCAGCAGGCAGCTGGATAGACCCAGAGAAGGTCAGCAGCATTACAATTATGCCTGGTTGAAATGTGTGTGTTGGCTTTTTATGGTTGTATACAACAGCATTTAGAATGTGACCGTCTGCCATTAAACGGGGATGCAAACGGCTCACTTTTGGGCGACTGTCGCTTTTTCATTAATTTCGTTAATATCGTTAATGTTTCCTATAGTGTATTTCTGTCATGCTCATATGAGTGAACTGCATTGAGCAAAATAGTCTGTCAGGACCTCCTGTTGAGAAGACCTCGCACATCACGTGGTCGTTTACTGCAGCTTCATATGAACCAAAAGTATTTGTACACTTTCTGCTTGCATTTTCGCAGCATTTTCTCTGCCTTATCTTGCACACTGCCTGCAAATTTGATCTGCCCCGTGCCCCCACACTCCAGATTGATGCATTTAAAATGTACAACTGCCGTTTGTTGGACATTGAGGACCTAATTGAACTACTGCATAAGTAGATAAATGCACACACACTGCAGTTATTTTCTAGTTCTGAAAATAAAATATTTAATTTAATACATAACATCTGAGTATATTTAATATAATTTCCTATTTATTTGAGCATATAACGCAGGTCGTTTTTTGTGTTTGCATCCCTGATTAAAGAATGTGAGAAGCCATCAATGAGTTCTTGGCTCAGATTTTGAGACCATTGGTCTCGTAGCTTCTTTGTTAGAATTTACTGCTTCAGTGTAGCCGCCTACAGCTCAACGCATTTGTAACATAACATATTGCCGAATACATTAAGGGTCCGCTTAATAATTCATAGACTGGAATCTAGACCATCTAGGCCTGTATTGTTCTCTGTCTAGTCCAAACAGCCAACTGCCAGTCCCGCTGAAAGGTTAATGGCCAACACCATGTTTGGTGTAATGTCCAGTTCTAATTGCTGCTTGGCTTATGAGTTATGGCTATGAACCGGTAAAATTCTCCGCATATGGTATCTCTCTGCACAGTACTGAAGCACACTACCTTTCCATGGTCAAGGTTTTCCTATTGTTGTATGATGTTACATTATGTTCTTTTTATTGCTGTAAAACTGTTGAATTTATGCCTTGTTTTCTTCTAAGAGTGCCACGTTGTTGACGCTACAAAATGAGTACGTTATTTTCACTGATGTTATTAAACCCCCATCAACCAAAACTGTTCCAGGAATAATGGCCCCAACATCACAGAGCTCAGGACAGACGGCATGCAAAAGGCTGAAATTATGTACTATATGGCCTCACTCCTGCATGTACCGTTCAGTGGCACCCAGTTTAAATCTTTAACTTTTTCTTTGCCATTTGTTGCCACTGGGCAGTAACTTAGTGTTGTGGCTTCCCAGCACTAATGCTCGCTTTACACTAAACACAGAATGACAGTAGATCAAAAACCTATTGCACACGGGGTCAGATTGTTGTTTACGCTGGACGCTTTAATGTGTCGTCTGTTTTAACCACCATATTCACCATCCAGGAGCTGGTTAAGCTTTGTTTTAAACCACATTTTAAATGCGCTACTTTCTATATTGACTGGTGACTGAGAACCGGATCCCCAGAAATGTGTGCATTTTACCTGGTTGTAATTGGCAGGTCTCGTCTTGCCAAACTGGCCTCGCTGACAGTTCCATTCAGCCTCCCTGCCAACCCCATAATCAGCAGCAGGAAGTCCTTGTGCTGTTTGTGCACCAGGTCGTCGTTGATTGTGACACGTCTGTGGTGTTGTCTTACACACCATCTCTGCCAGTCAGGTTTAAACTGCCTGGTATCCTATAGGTCAAAGGTAAATACTTGATGTTTCAGAGAATATTTGAACCATTGGGGAAGCGAGCTCAAACTGCACGTATGTTACTGGCACAGAGATACTGAACTTAACTAACTTAAGTCCATGTGCTTGAAAAAGCACTATAGATATCTCAAACAAAATCCTTTTTTTGTCTGGCTCATTATATGGATGCCAGTTTCATATGTATACGTATAGGAGAGGCTTCTCTGAAGCACTTGAGATGAGAGTTGGAGCAGGTTGAAACTGGTTCAACTGGGGTTGTGAGGAGGATTCCTCCCAGTGCTGCTGCCTGACATATAGCCCTGACCTTGTTCCATAGCACGTTCTGATGTAATGCCAGTGACATTCAGTGTACTATTGGCAATCTGCTATTGACAAACATGCTTGTTGTAAGTTATCGGCCCTTCCTCTAAACTGCTGCACATTTGAAACCAGAGACGGCCAGAGGCATCTCCTTCAACCCACCTAGACACCTTTTTGAGGGTGTCGGTGTGCATGTAGCGTAGGCTATTTTTCGAGCGCGTGTTAGGCTTTAAAGCTCTCACCACACTGTTGAATGGCTCCTTGCGCTGATGAGAAATGGCTTATCTGTTGACAATCTGGGGTAAGACGGATTGGAGCGAGAACACGCCAAGAGCCCCTTACAGGCCCCTTACTTTTCTCTCTATCGCTGTGTTTCTGTGTACTGCGAGAGCGTGAATAGTATCGACCTGCTGTGAAATGTTTGTGGGATGACTTCACCTTGTTGTTTTTCCAGCCTGTGGCACACACACAGTCTCTCTGTCCTCTACTTAAGCTCATTCTTGATGAAGCCGGCCTCGCTGTTTTCGGCAGTCGCATGCCTCACGCTGGGAGTTTTTTCTTTATTTTTTTTAAATGAGCTGTTTTTGAACTAAAAACACCTGGACCGGCAACTGAATTCCTCATTGTCTTACGGCGAGGCGATTTACAATTAAGGCAGACAGATTGGGTCCATTTGTTGTCTCTGGGGAGGGAGAGCTTGTGTTAATTCTACTAAATCTCAAAATGGCTGCATCTTCAGTCGAGGGGAAGGGGCTAAAGGTGAAATTAGCAATTGACCCGTTGCAAAAAACTAGTTGTCTAAAGGTGGCTGATCTGAAGTTTTGTTTACAGTTTGCCTTCACCCATCATCCACCAAACGTAGTCATAATCTGTCTTTCTTTACAGCATGCTAACTGAGTGTCTGTATGATGGAACCTTTTAGGTTAGTAAATGGGCACTGGATTAGAAGTGCAGCTGCAGCCATTTGTCTACATAACTGTGTCGATGCCTTGCGTTGTTTTGAACGTGACAGTTGCAAGCTCAAACTTGAGTGTTTGGCACATAGCTGTAGGCCTAGAGCACCTGAAATAAATCCAGATATTTGGTCCAATATTAACACAGTACTCGCAATTTTTTATTTGTTTAGTTAAAGAAAGTTATCAAGGTCTCTCGTCATCTGGAACCTTAAATACAGTCTAGTGTAGAGCTTTCTGCGTGAGGTACAATGAATCTTGCATTAATAACGCCCTGATAGCCTAACTAGATTTCCATATTTTATAGAGCATAAATGTCAGGTCAGTGACTCCAAGAAAGCCGAGACTTTAATAGGCTCTGAAATTAATAATTAATAAGCCTAAAATCTCGCAGGCTTCGGGCAATAGTCAACTCCTAGTCTGTAGAATGGACAATAAGTGTCAGAAGAGAGTTTCATCCAGCCCTATCTTAATTGCCTTGTGATTTTTGGGCTAGTGAACGGTATATGTCCTCCACTGTCAGTTTAGCGGACACCGGAGGATGAGGTGATAGGCGGGATTTCAGCGATGGAGGAACAGGAAGTGGCTGTTTATTTTTCTCATTTCCTCTCTGAGGCTTCACTAGTGAGCCCTGTTTCATGTGTTTTATCAGCACAGTTGGCAGAATATAGATATGCCTTCTTATTGAATGCACATTGTAGGGTTAGTTTACAATAATATCAAATACAAATAAATTCTGCCGTATTTCGTAATGGAGTGAGTGACAATAGTTACATATACGCCGCAGTTATTTTTCCCCAATTGTTTAAACAAAAGTAAATGTGTTTAAAAGTTGTTGCAGAGAGTTTGAGCTCGTAGCTTGCCCTAACTTGACTGGGTTTATTAATAGACCTGAACGCACGAAATGGGCAGCACGCTAACCGGTCTTGATGACACCTGTCACTCTCATGATTGACGGGTCATAGAAACGCACGCTTGCATGCGACAAACTGCTTGTAACTGACAACAACATTCCTATGCCTCTGGTGACAGCAAACGGACGCACCGCTACCCGTCTAACCCCCATGGTCGGGGCTAGTCGGAGGGGTCCGCGACGCGCTGCTGGCGCTGGCTTCTGTGGAACACGCTCAATGCCTCTTTAGTAAACTGTGCCGTCACTGGCTGCTTACCGAGCCATTGACTCAGCCTGTATAGTAGCCCACACATAAGAGCTCTTTTGTGTGGATAGATGGGCTGAGGTGCTTGTGGTCCTCGCTGTTGGTGTCTGACCTCTCCGCCTTGGCCCGTGCTGGTGGCCCCTGTCTCCTCTTGACCCCCCCCCCCCCCTGCATTGGTCCTCCAGTGGTCCTATTGTCAAAGTGAGAGACGTACAGTTAGAATCCTTTCTCCTCCTCCCCTCCTCGCTGCTGCCCTGCTTTTTCCATGGGAATCCCAGGGCCATATATGGTTGTCCCCAGTAGCAGCAGAAGGCTGGCCAGTGAAGTGTGTGCGCAGTGTGGATATAACCCCTGTCAGGGCTCATATAGTAGTGGAGGAACCCAGCTGGCTGCCCTGCAGCGCTTTAACCCCTGCACTCTTCACCTCTGCCAAAACACACACCACTAACACAACCTTATAGAGCACTGAGTTTACTGCAAGTTATATTTCATGAAATCTTTCACATTGTCCTAAATTATTATTCGCTTGATCACCTCCCTTGCTTTTACTATCTTTCTCCTGATCTGTCACTCGCACACATAAAACACACACGCACTCGCGCTGTCTTTCATACACACAGTCGGTAAGAAGGAATTCCTTTTGTGGAAGTGGCTGCGTGCCTCTACAGCGGTGACGCGGCCCGCCAGGCGTGGCCAGAGAGCCGATGCCTGAAGCCCGGGAGGCTCTGAGTATTACTTATCTGGGAATGTCTCTGCTGGTATGCTAAGGCCAGGCCCCTCCTGCCTGCCTGCCTGCCTGCCTAGGTGGCTAAGGAGAACATTCAGACCAGAGTGGGGGGGGGGGTGGGGGTAGAGAATCAAATGTCCATACCAGTTCTGCTGTCCCAAAAGATGGTGCTTTCTCCTCCGTAGTGTTGCTTTATAAGGGAGTAAGTTTATATGCGTTATAGAGCTCCACTGTGGAAGTCTTACTGCTTGTCTTTAAGCCAGCAGGACTACTACTAGGGACTTTTTTTTTCCAGTAGTTGGTGGACAATTGGTCCACTAGACGCGTCATTTGAACACTTTAAAAAAAACAGAACGCTGTTTATTCACTCGTGTGCCAAATGCCTGAACATAAATGTGACTCTTGTGAGTGAAATGTGACTCTTGTCAGTCCGCAACTCATGTTGCGGACTGACAATGTTGAAAACAAACGAATAATGGACACACAACACAACATAGAGCAGCTAACTTAACCTTCAACCATGGCAGCCTGACAGCATTTCCATTCCATTTGGCAAAAGAAAACGGTCACTACTTGCTGTGTTTTCGTACAACAAGCTTATGGTAGGCTATCTCTTATTTGTTGCTACTTCCTCTCTTTTCTGCTGCACTGCTAGGATTCTATCATACCCGCTGCAAAAAGTGTACTACTGCTAAATGTCCATGTATTAGGGTCATAGCGTGTCCTAATTTACACGTACACGTAAGATTGTTCAATATTTCACGCCGTTCAGACACAAGCATTTAGCGTGCCGTAGCCACTAGCCTGGCTGTTAGCTGCCAGCACTGGCTAGCGTAGCTCCCGCCCTCTCTCTCTCCCTCGGCAGATGAAACTACAGGAGCTGATGAGCGCCGGGCCGGTTGAGGGCCCTTCAGAGGAAAGAGATTGGTCCTTGATGTTAGTGCTGCTAAATAAAGCTGGGAGCTCGCCGTGTGATGTCCCGGTACATAGAATACCTCGCCCATAATCTCAGCTGCTAACCCCTTTGGTAAAACCGAACAAAGGCTGTAACGTACGTTCCCATGTGACCTTTTTAGAAGGTGAGCCAGACGCAAAGTAATTCATCATCATTGTTTTGTAATCGCCCCGCTATTGTCGCTGTGGCACACTGACAGTTGGCCCAGCGGGGGACTTTTATTTTGAGTGACAGTCCACTCTGCAGTGTAAAACGATCTTCAGGCCAGTCTGATGACACACACACAATACTGTATGGGCTGCTGTCAAATAAGCTTGGGTTGTTAACATTACCTAGCCAAAGGCATAGTCGTTTATTTTATTAGACTATTCCTGTATAGACTCAGACATGTCTTGTCCTTGTGTGCTGTGAAAGTGTTTTGTTAAAATCATTGGATATAATAGTGTATACATCTTTTTGTTTTGAGGTGTGCACAACAAAAACTCTGTTTTTAAATACTGTGAGTGGTTAGTTATTTTTCAGTTTACCATCACCATTCTGTAGGTGACATGGCATTAATTTTACGACGTGTTTCCATGACGTCGAGGCTGCTGCGCCCCAGTTTGTATTAGACTTGGACATTTTAATAAGAAGCAGCAGGTTTTCCCTGAAAGTCTGTCTCTGTGGAGGAACATCTCTGCTTTGGCCATAACTGGTCATGGGAATTCTGCTAATGCCTAAAACTCTCTGCCTGAAAGCGGTTTAAGGAAGGGGGGGGGGGGGGACCTTTTTTTTTAATATTAGCTTTTTGATCTTGTCTGTTAGTTGGCTCTGCGTCCTGCCTCCAGGGCCTAACCCAGCCACCCCAGTGTGCTCTAAAATGAAGCCCCCTTCTCTATTTATTCATGTTTCTTACAACTAAAGCCCAAGGAGGACAGAACCTGTGTCCTCTTTTGGGCTCGTTTGCCATGGTTACTGGCCGTCCGCTTTTCCATCGCTGTGCTTCACCCATCGTCTCCTTGGCACCGATGCGGAAGCATTGCTGAAGTTCTCGAAGTATAGATTTGCGTTACGGCAGTCGCTGTATTGCTATATCAGTGGACCTTTTTGTATAGAAGCGACCAAAAACGTCATTGGAAGAAATGTTGTATTAGAGATGATAAAAACTACATTGAAAACAAAATATGCTTTCAAAGAACTGGAAGACTTGTTTCGTCTGGGGAGGGGTGACTCCTGCCCCCCACATTTCCATTTGCGGGGTGTGTGTGTGTGTGTGTGTGTGTCAGGTTTCATTGATTGTTCCAGGCTTGTGGCTGGCGAGACTAGCTCTTCTTCACGTCAGCGAGTATTACGCGAGGTAGCAGCTGGGAACGTCACTTCCTGACAAACATAAACTGACCCTAGCATTGACGTACAAGTGATGCTCGTTTATGTTGGGATTCTCCTTTAAAGTACACAGACGGTAGACACCGTTTTGTTTCTTGGAAAAGGGCAGCATCTGAAAACAAAACATTCCCGCGTTGTAAAATATAAAGCTATGTAGTTTGTCACTGCCTGGCAGAGAGGCTGGATTGATATACAATATTACTGGACTGTACTGTGTTGGCACAGAGCTGCTACCTCTGCCGTGTTGTGCAGTAGTATCCTTGCAGCACAATCACTGTGTGAAAACCTGGGTAAACACTTACCAATAATAATACCACAGCCCTACACTTTTGATACCGGTGAGGTAAATATGTTGGTAAATGGACCTTCTGTTAATTAGGGCTACTGGGATGTTCGATTAACATTCGGTGGCATTTAAATTACAAATGTTACTAGACTCCCCTCTGTTACTAGAGTTGAGGTGGTGAAATGGGCTCACAAAATTGCAATGTCAAACCAAACCTAACCAGATCAAATGTAACAAATGCCCAGAAGAAAGATTTTGCTGACTTTTAAATCGGCAGAAAATATACACCGGCGATGGATTCAGCCTATTGTCGATTCCCGATGTATTTGCCATGTCGCCCAACCCTACACCTTCTTCACATGTCTGTGCAGCCTCTCTACATGATGTGCAGTAGCACCTTTTGGCCGCTCAGCTAGAGCATCCTGTGTTTATTGATTTGTTTAGCACACCGCTTCCCAGAATCCTCGAGTTCCATTAGAGAGCATAGTTTTTCCAGGCAGGGTGCTGATGACAGGCAGGCTATCTGTAATCATCTACCGTAATTTCCGGACTATAAGCCGCTACTTTTTCCCTACGCATTGAACCTTGCGGCTTATACAATGACGCGGCTAAT
>JAODLI010000016.1:1585590-1610202 GCA_027575585.1 Percopsis omiscomaycus
CCTTTTTTAATTAACACCCCCCCCCCCCCCCCCCGTCAACCAGGTAAGATGTTGCGTCACAGGTTCATCCTCCTCAAAAGCAGGAGGAGGCAGAGTTCACTTGGATGTCGTGGTAGTTTTTCACGAGCCCCGTACCTCCGTTGACGTGTGGTTATCGTCCCTGGCGACACAGAGACGGAGAGACAGGAGGACGAGAAGGAGCTGGGGGACAAGTCGCAGCCACGTTCCATACGAGACCGACGGCGGCCCCGCGAGAAGAGGCGCTCCACCGGCGTCTCCTTCTGGACCCAAGATGTAAGAACCCACCTAGAACCACAGATAGACCGCCTGTGTGTGTGTCTCTGTGTGTGTGTGTGTGTGTGTGTGCGAGTGTCATTGTGTGTGACTCCTGTCTTGTTGTGGTGTTCTCAGAGCGACGAGAACGACCCCGATCAGCATTCGGACTCTGAGGACGGCAGCACTAAAGGGGAGCCGCAGGTAACATCAATACGCAACATCAAACAGCAGTTGTAACAAGTGTATTATAGACTTTATAGCCCCCTGGTGTGATATCCTTTCTCTCTCCCTTCTCTCGCCCCCTCGCTGTTGGGTCCAGTCTGTACTTTACCTCCTATCTCGCTTCCTCGCTCTGCGGCCTTTGAGTCTTTCCTGTCATTGTCCCGTTGCCACGGTAACCCAGCATTCCAGAGGTAGCACGAGCCTCTAGATCAGGAGGACTTCGGAACAAAACCAGCGCAGGAAGGGAAGTGGGGACGCGGGTCACACAGAAGGTTGCAAATCTGAGTTTAAGGGACTATAGCAAATAGTTTAGTAATTCCAAAGATGGTGGTTGGATGCACATATCCCGCCCCTCCCCCCAAAGAGCCAATAGTCTGCATTATAGCGGCCGAACCGGGAAAGCTATTAAGCCAATTGTGGGGTCGCGCTGACCGTGCGCATGTATAGTAGAACCTGTGGGGGAAAAATATTTTTAAACATTATTTTGGGGCAAAGTCACCAAGCTTTTTAAGCGTTTATTTTTTAATCAGATTTGACTGGTGATTCTATACATGCAGTTTTTATGTCCCGGTGACCATTGAAAGTGCCGTAATGGCTCTCTACCCATTAATTTAAATAACTGCCCGCACGCATTACCAAGATGGCTGCCGGTTAGCCTCTCTTCTTTAATGTCTTTGGCTGTGTTGTTGAGACGGGACAGCAGGGGGCAGAGCTGCAACCTAGCGCCACATAGGAAACGAGCCATTATCTTGCATAGATATGAGAGCAGTTGCAACTTTTAATGAGACGCTCGCCGCAAGTCCTTAAAGTGTCTGTGTGTGGGGCCACTTCTGTGCTCTTTACCAGATCATGGTTACCTCAAGTTCACTTGTAATGCCCTTAATCACAGGTCACCATTTGAGGTAGAAAATCTACGACACCTGCTACCTTCACTTCTGTCAATAATTCATCAGACCAAATACAACAGTTTTCTGCTGAAAGAAACGTGTTTTTGGGGTTTAGTTGCACTTGAAACTTGCAGTGCAAGTGCAGTGCGACATGTCGCACGAGCTATGAAAAAACTGCAGTAGCACCCATGGGACACCGTTTTTCACGTGCGTGTGTGTGTGTGTGGTGAATCAATGGCACATCGCTGTTCTACTTAGTAGTTGTAGTCTATCGGGCAATTAAAAATTATGTCCCCGTCTGCAGAGTCCATACATCCAACACCAAATCACACAATTCCTAGTGAACAATCTCTGTTTCCTCTGCGAGTCGAGCTAGCTAGAATGAAGCAGTATTTTCAAGTGCTCAACCAAAACCCCAAACGAGCCCACGAGGAAGAAACGAAAGAACCATTGCCAAATGGTATAGTATACGCTGAGTGGAAAAGGGATTTCCCTTGGCTAACTTTTGATGCGAAAGAGCAGCTCTTGTTCTGTTGCTGGTGCCGGGAGGCTCCAGAAAAGATTAGAGTAAACAATCGTTACGTTGTAACGCACGCACGCGCGCGCACACACACACAACACTTCCCATGTTTGTTTGTTTTTGTCCTCTTATTCGTGATCTACACACTTTATTTAATATAAATAATGTGTGTATGATAATACAAATTTAAATGTAACGCAAAGCGTTCGTCACAGCTCTTTCCCAGTGTCAGGTTTTAAAATCCACCCCATGTGCACTGATGATAAATGGAAATAAAAAAAATCTACTCAAGACATTTCACTTAATTTGTTTTGTTTGTCTTCCACAGAGTGACAGACTATCCAGGTATGTTAATAACTTAATATTACCTTTTATATCTCTTACATGCACTCGTCTGTCACAGACTCCTATTTGATGTTTCTATATTTCAAGTAACTTTTTTTAGTTTTAATTAAAGCTACTAAGGCTGAAGAAAGGCTTGTCTCTCTTGCTGTAGAAACGAGAGCAACACTTCGTCTGAGCCCGGCGACGTCCTCGGTAGCCGTGGTTATGGCGAGGGTCGGAGGCCATATTTAAGCCGGCTGGAAAGAGACGACACCACCGACTATAAAAAGGTACATTTGGTAATTTTAATGTTTATCCTAAATTGACTAATAAAGATAAAATAACCTCATAGAAATGCCCCATATAATAATGACATTATGGAAGCAAGTCAGGGTAAACTGCTAATTTAAGACTAAATATTAATTTAATCGTATAAACTATGATTTGTAAGCCAGGATCACAATCACAATCTTTGGCAATAGGCTGTTGACATGTTGTGCTGCCACAGACGCAGGCTTGATAGCTCA
The DNA here is from genome assembly GCA_027575585.1 of Percopsis omiscomaycus. Classification (NCBI taxonomy): domain Eukaryota; kingdom Metazoa; phylum Chordata; class Actinopteri; order Percopsiformes; family Percopsidae; genus Percopsis; species Percopsis omiscomaycus. The sequence goes on from JAODLI010000016.1 coordinate 1,588,347, forward strand.
TGTGGAGAGGTATCAATTACCCCGACGACAGGTTGAGGGCTCGGCGCTCTGGTTGTCCTGCCCTCGTAGCACAGCCTGCATGCTAATGAGCATCAGCTCAGTCTGCTGTGAAACTGCTGGGGTTCGTTACGAAACAATCTCTGCATTTGGTCTTTAAAAAAAAAAAATCTTAATTGGTCCTACCAAGCCCCCCATCCAATCAGCTTGGATTGGACCTTGTGACTGCAGATACCAAAAACAATGGCTTTAAAAATATATATAGTGCAGTTGCGTCTCATGGCCAGAGAGGGCGCGAAGAGACATTATTCTATTGAGCATTAAGTGATAACTCCCTTTTATAGCTAAACCACTTGCCCCCATATGTAATAGTGCTGGTATTGACATGCTGTATGTTTGACGTGACTGTTTTCCCTTCCTTCCAACAGCTCTATGAGCAGATCCTAGCTAGCATATCTAAGGGTGCTGGTATTGGCATGCTACTGAATGTTTGACGTGAGTGTTTCCCATCCTCTTCCAACAGCTCTATGAGCAGATCTTAGCTGAAAACGAGAAGCTGAAAGCCCAGTTACGTGACACAGACCTGGAGCTGGCAGACCTGAAGCTACAGCTAGAGAAGGCCACACAGGTACCGTGAACAATCCCTGTAGAAACCTTAATCCCATAACCAGACAGGTTATGGGAATCCCAGTTCCAGCCTCAGGAAATGAACACCCCCTAACCTCAACCTCCAATCAGAAATAATGTTAACAACCTTGTGACCCCTCTGAATCAGGACTCACAAGGATCAGTCTATTGTGGTTGCAGGTTGAGTATCACAGGCTAACACGTCTTCAGATCGGGCAAATGTTAAAGCTGACGATCTTTCCTTATGTGGCCCTCTTAGCCTCAAACTGCTGTTTCCTGTTTGCAGAGGCAGGAACGCTTCGCTGATCGCTCACAGCTGGAGATGGAGAAAAGGGTAAGGGTTGACTCTTGCATATCGCTGGCCAAGAAAACATTAGTCCTCGTTATGCGAACTTCCGCTGTAGAGACACAGCCAACATGTCCGCTGACGTGCACTCTCAGATGCCACTGTTCTCCACAGTATTGCTGTAATTCCAATTTAAACTTCTGAAAGGGAAATATATTTTTGTCTTTGGCTAGGGAATTTGAAAGGGAATAGTAGTAAAATTTTAATTTACTTTTTTATTCTACCAGGTAGGCAGAAACATTCTATGGAGACGCACACCTACACTTAATTTGATTATTAATAATACACAACAACAACCTGCATTTCTTTGTACTTCAACATCTTGGTAGCATTACTGGAATACGGACAAAGCAACAACAGTATCTTGTGACTGTCAACATAGTCTGTGGTGTTAAAATGGACTAGTAGTGATTTACCAGCGTCGTAACATTATGCCAACGGCTTTGTCTAAAGGTGACAAGCAGGCCCCAATATCATCTGGGTGGTGGTATGAGTTAATTTCAGTTTTCTATCGGTCTACTGCCTTCTCTGCTGCTAGCTGTCATGTCACACATATGCCTGTAGGTGGCATTGTGGGGCACCACGCGCCCCCCCTTCCCCCCCCCAACATGCTGGCACCTTCTCTCACGTGTTAAACCCCCTTTTAAGGCAGTTTAATCACAACCTGTTTAGGTAGTTTTATGTTGAGAAAGTGTGTGTGTAAGTCAATACTGATTTCTAGTACTGATTTGCTGACTGCTCTTTGCATGTGATCCCTTTCCTTTTACTCACGTGTCGGTATTACAACTGAATGACACTATAATATATTTCCCTAGTTTAAAGGGGCTGTCACATCTACAGAAAAGTGTGTGGAGATTGGCTTCAACTACCGTTCACTCCCAGACAGAGGGAAGGGGGAATGATATCATTTCCTGTTTGTGATCCGCTTCCTCGCCTTTTTTCAGTTGAACTGTAGACCTGCGAATTCACATTATCAGCCAATATAAATATGTTTGAGTCGATTTCTAGTAGATTTTCTGAAGATGTGACTGCCACAGTCTCAAGCAATGACATCACAAACGTTGAGTTTTTATAGCCTGATCTCTGGTCAGTTTTGTGAATTAATTTAGATTATTTAAATTTCAATTCCTTGGCCGCTCATCCTATCCTCCTCACTGGACACACAGGTGTCGCCCTAAAGTCTTTCTGTACACTCACTCCTGCGGGTCTCCACGTGTGTGTGTGTGCGCGTGCAGTGGCTCCACCTACTGTCACACCTGTCTGGGTCTCCAGTGTCTAGAGGCTGTGTGTGTTTTGACCAGTGTTCCTGGTTGACTGACGTTCTGACCTGGTCTCTCTCCTGCAGGAAAGAAGAGCGTTAGAAAGGAAGATCTCTGAAATGGAGGAAGAGCTGAAGGTATCTACCCACTCACAATAAACGCACACGATGATATATTATCATTAATATTATTAGTATAATATGTTAATCTAGAACGGTTGGTCTCATGCTGTGGACCAGGACCCCCAAAACACCTGCCTCATAGCTTGTGAGGCTACGTGAGCTATGAAGCACTTGTTTGCTGCAAAATGTAGACGCACAACTGAACTTCAATATTTAGTCCTCACTCTGGTGTTCAGTACAACATAGTCCATGGTTCATGCAACCGATCAGTATATACATTCACCACTGACTTGCATTGCTTCTCAAAAACCTACTTCTTACATGTCTACATTGTCTGTCTCTACTGGTGGTGGTAATGGACAGTAGAATACATACTACCTGTAGAGAATGGTGATCTTTGTTGACACGTTAGAAGGATGTTTTTGAGAAACGATGGCAGATGAATGGAGCATAAAAACTTCCACTCCAGCACCAACTGCAAACAAGGGATTATTTGATGCCAAACATCAGTGGGAGGAGTTACTATTTAGGTAACGTTGCTGTGTTTCACTATCCACGTGTATGTCTTCTATGAAAGAGGGATTCATGTAGCTAGTATGACGACATATGGATCACGTGGGATCTGTAAGCTACTTGGATAGACTATTGGTTATCCTATTTGAGATCTTTTAAATCGGTAGGAATAATGTCCATCTCATCTCTACTAATTAACGTGGGTTGAGTGACTTGTGGTTGGAAAATGTGGTTTTAGTGTTGACTTGGGCTTAGACTTCTGAAGCAGTGTTCTTCTTTTAATAAAAGCCCTGACCTCCATGCCATCCAGGGTGGTGGAGCCCAGCTTGTAGTCTCTCTCTCTCTGTGTCTCTCTCTGTGTCTCTCTGTGTCTCTCTCTCTGTCTCTCTCTCTCTGTCTCTCTCTCTCTCTGCCAGTGTAGAGTGCGCAGACACGACGCCCTCATGCCATGCTTGATGTTTCCAAACTGTTTCCATCTTCTAACACACTGCCTCTTCTTCTGTTTTCCTTCCCACCCCCCCCTCTCCCTGTCTTCTTCCCATCAACCTCCACTGTCCCGTGTGTCTCTGTTGTCCTCCCTGTCTCCTCATTTGCTTCCCTTCTCTGGACACTTCTCCTTTACCGCTTACCTCTTTCTCTCTCTGTGTGTGTGGTGGATGTCTCTCGTCCAGAGGCTCCCCGAGGTAAAGCAGGTTCAGGCCCTGCGGCAGGTGAAGGAGCGGCTGCAGGCGGAGAACCGTGCGCTGGCCCGGGTGGTGGCCCGGCTGTCTCAGGCCGCCTGCCGCCACCTGCCCGCCGTCGACCTCTGAGCCACGCCCACCCCGCCCGTCTGTCAGTCCCTTCGTCCGTCCTTCTCCTTACGCACCCCCTCCCCCCCCTTACTTCGCATCCTCCATTCGCGCTGCGCCCCATCACATACCCATAAGACAGGCAGACACCCCTACTGTTCCCCCTGCCTGCCTCTCCCGCCTCCCCAGACCCTTGGGTTGGTGTTTACATTGGGGAGGCTGTTTTGGTTGTGCCTAGGATGGGACACTCTCCTTTTACAGTATAGTTATTATTACTCACTAGCGTACACCTCTTGTCTGAATGCTCCTATGTGGTATAATTTTAACCGGTTATTGCTGTTAAAGGTGTAAGAAGTAAGATTGACACTGCACGTGCAATTTTCTTAAAAATCCAAATGTAAACAGACTCCACCCCCATCATCCCTCCTCTCTCCTGATTGGTTCACTGCTCACAGGCTTAATTGGAGGAGCTAATTTGTTGTTTGGTACTCTGAGGCAATCACAATCATGTGTTTACACCAGTAGGCTCAAATATAGGCTAGACTGAGCTGAAAGCCTTACTAAGTTTGCCTCCTACATGTACTGTCAAATAGTTTGGATCTTCCACTCAATCAGATTAAGTTGTACTTATTCAAGTACTGAAAAGGAAAGTGTCGTCCTTTTCTTTTTGTCCAGCCTTATAGTTCTGACCTCCGCCCAGGAGAGGGGTTGTTGGATTTGACTTGGTCTGGCTTCTTTGCATGAAGTGGCTTTTTTGTGTCAAACTGTGGCCCAATTGAAGACACTGAGCATTTTATTTTCCCCCTGGCTTCCCCTCCAGTCCCTTACTGAGGTCTGGTCTCGCAGATGACTTCAACAAAGCCTTGGCCCTAATACGGCAGTTGGGCCCAAGTTTAGTGGTGTAACTGCTCTGATCGGTTTACAGAAGAAATATTGTTTGAACACGGCGTATCTGTTGTTCAGTGGGTTTACAGAAGGATTAGTTGACCGTCATCTGTAGTCGTTTGACTGTCCCTCAGAGCCCTGTGGAGATACGTAGATGATTACTTCTTAAACTACTTTGTTAGCTTATTGAGGAAATAGCAGGTGAAGATACTAATTGTATTCAAGGTACAATTTGGACTCAGTCATCTAGTACAATTATTGTATATGCATTGCTCTCTTCCTGTGACGTTTTTGTTGCTGTGGAGTGCTTTATTTGAAGTAATTTTCGCCCCTTTTACAAAAATTAAAACTTAACAGTGACTACAGATCTATAAAGGACCACAGCGTCAGGAGTGGTTCAAACAGCAGCACACCCAGCTACATTGTGGGGGTACTATAAAAGTACTAAGGTACTAAAAAAAGTGAGCAGAGTCGAGCCGGTACTAAGCAGTGGGAAAAGCGCCATAAATCAATGTCAATCATTAAAAGCAATTTGTTGACATTCGGGCCTTCATGACTAACAACACTAATCACAACCAGATTGTTCCTCATTATGAGAGTAGACCCATGTAGTGCCTAAACAAACAGCCAGGACAGTACAGCACAAGCTATAATGGAACCTTTCTAGCACGAGGCTATGAAATGTGTTTATTTAACATTAACATCATCATATGACCCCCAAAATGTAATATTGCCGGGTGCCTGGTTCTCCGTGTACTGATACCAAACGCAGGAGTGTCTCTCTGGTGTGTGTGTGTGTGAACACTGTTGGCTGCCAGTTAGCAGTGTTCTGGTCCTGCATGGCTATCAGGACCTTGCAGTGTGTCTCTCTCATTCCTCTCACTCCCTCCCCTCTGACTGAGGACTGGGCTGTGAGTTCTCTAAGCACAACCTGGACTCGGATGCAGTTATGTGATTGGTCCAGGCCTGCTATTAACACGTTTGTTTAAGTGGGCTAACTTGGTTGTATCGCGGCTCTGTCTGGACATGTCTAAGCTCGCTCTCTTTCTCTCTCTCTCTTCCAGACGTTACCAGACTTGAAAGCAGACAACCAGCGGCTGAAAGATGAGAACGGAGCCCTTATTCGTGTCATTAGCAAGCTTTCCAAGTAGAACAGTACCCCCCCCCCCAGCCTCAAACTCCCCCACGGCAGTCACTAATGGAATTGCACATTTAGTTATTAATTGCAACAGACATCAGAAATGAGACGCACTCTCTCCCTCCCATCCCTCTGCCAAGTCTTATCTCCTCTCGCTCCAATACAACAGCATCCTCCACCGCCACCCCCTCCCAGCCCTCTGCTTCCTGTTGCCTCCCGTTATATAGTAACCCACTTCTGTGTGTGCGTGTGTGTGTGGCTGTGTTGCTCCAGGGCAGCATGCTATGGTTGCTGTGGGGTGGGGCAGCCTGAAAACTATTTAACCGATAAGCCTTAGTTGTACATTTAAAAAAAAAAAGAGAAACGCTTGCATCGGCCTCTCTCCCCCTCTCTCTCGCGTCTCTTGTGATGACACCTGATTTCTTTTTTTTAACTTTTTTTTTTTACATTTGTGCCACAATCTCTTATTTGATGTAACTTTACGGTTTTTGTTCCCCTCCTCTTGTGTGCAGTTTTGCCCCTCTATTACCCTCTCTGCACTGTTACCCCCCCACACACACGCGCACACACACACACGCATTCAACACACACAAATGTGCACCCACTTTTTATTCTCTCCCTCCACGCCTGCCCTCTCCATGTTAGTGGCTCCGTGTGCGTCTTCCTTCTGAGAGGGAATTAAAAAAGTATATATGAAATTTTCACTTTACCGAACAAGGTGGAGCCGGTGGGGCTCAAGCTTTCACTGTATGTGCAATATGCATTTCTTTCTTTAATTAAAACAAACGCTTTAAAGACAAGTCCATCGGCCGCGGGAGTGTCGATGTTCCACCGCTCTCCGTTTTAGTTTAGCGCTGGCTTGTTTCCCCCCCACCTTGTTTTAGCAGGTACTGATTGATGCTGTATATACCTGTATGTATTGTTTTGAGAGACAGCACATGGCATGCGTTTAAGACTCCCGTCTGTTACTATTAAACGTACACAAGTATCAGAGGTCAAAGAGGGTGTGCTTATAATTCTTTCTTTCTTAGTCTAATGATGTTAAATTTACAATAGAGACTCTCTCGCTCTCTCTCTCTCAAAAAGGGGATGGCTGCCAGCCATCTTTGCTTTTTTTCCCCCCCTCCCCCCCATTTTAAAGTGTTCACATGATTGTGAGATTAAATATTATTATAATTGCTTCACTACATTTCACACGTTGTACCCAGCTTCTTTGGAAGAGTGCTGTTCAATCTTTTTCTTTTTTTTTTTTTCTTTTTAAAGCTGTAGTATTATAGCCAAGGTGTGTCACTAAAAGTATCCTAGGTATGGCTAACCCAGTCCTTTATACGATGTCTACATGCACTGTTGACGAAGTGTTGCGGAGTCTTGATGTCAGGTTAATGCAACTTGCCTCCATCAAAATAGTCCATGCATCTGAAAACACGTTTTATGCATTTCAGTGGCCTTTTTAAGAATATTTTAATAAGTCGCTGCGGGATGGACTGTTGGCCATCTTTTTTTTGTTTTGTTTAGATTTTTTTTTGGACTTTCTTTATATATATATATTTTTTATTTTTTTTCTGTCATCTTGTAAAATAGGTGTGTGGCTTCATACATGCAAGCTGTGCTGTGACTACAAACCACTGAAGACTTCATTAAAAATAAACTTGTACATTGTAAAGTTCCTGTTTGTTTTAATAAATTTGTTTAGAAATAGACAACATCCTTACAACCAGTCTAATAGCCTTTAGGAAGTCAAAATATGTTTTACTTTCTGGTCATAATGTTACATGTTTTTGCTTTACAGATATATCAAATGTAAAATGTTACACTTTCTAGATATATTTTTGTTGGACCAGGAGAATGTCGGAGGCTGCCATCTTTGTACCTGCTCAATTGCTGTCTGGAACATGATTATCTATTTGACAACGTGCCATTACCAAATTACACCACTAGATGGTGCAAAGATTCCGAGCACTTGCACTGAGAATTGCTGTACAGTTAGGTGTGGTTGTTTTTCCTATTCCTGCGATATCGCAGACTAATCATGTACTCTGCCTGTAGCCTAACTAATGATTGTATACATAACATTAATTTCTACTTTATCCAAGCATTAACGTGGGCTATGCATTTAATACCAACCTCAACCAGGGTTATTCCCCTCCACAATGTGAAGTGGAATACTTTTACTCTGTGCTCCTGTTTTTTTTCAGCAAGGTGTGTTTTTTATTTTTGTTCTTTTTTTTTTTTTTTGGTGGCATTGTGTTGTCACATAGCAACTCCATCTTACTACCTTTGTCACCGGGATTCTCCTGAGTGAGATAAGCCACGTGGTGTTTCCAATGTCTTCAGTGTCATGTTAATCCTTCCCATTCCTTCCTGGGCCTGAACTCACATTTAGCTGCCTGCTCCAGCAGGTATGTAGCTATAATGTTCCCAGATGGCTCGAGATTTGTAGAACACAGTTAAACACAATACCAGACAATACCTTTTTTATACACGACCATTAAATGGCACGAGAGCAGTGTGTATTTGGCTAATAACATGACAGGAATGTTTTCCAGTCAATTTCTGATTTTAAGTTTGTCTGCTACAACCTTCTAAAGACTTCATCAGGTATAGCTCGTTCCAGTAGGCTAGTTTATACTTCTCCAGCCCACGTTTAACATAGGAAATACTTGAATCAAACCCTTAATTTAAGCATTTGATTTTATATATAGCCTATGGAGAAATGAATACTTCCATGTATTCAGTTAAGTTTACTAAGGGACTTGTTTAGTCACCAGGCAATATCTGTTTTCTAACAATGGTTCTTGGCGCTGGGTGTGACTACAGATCTAATCTGCAGTAGCGTTGCCAATCAGAAATGCTTTTTGCAGTAATTAGACAGGCAAAAGGCCCTGTGCAGTTCAACGGGCTTCAAATTAGTCTGGTTTGTGTCTCCATGACGACACGGGCACGCCCTGCAGGCCAGCTCAGGCACATTAGGCTACTGTATCTTCATCAGGCGCTTGACAGACTATAATAAGAACAAGAGCCCCTGGATGGCTTCCCAGACTTAAAAATTACCTGCTAAATGAATACAGGCCATTTCTTATGTTGTCTACCTACAAAAAAGCATAGGGAACAATGTATGGCAATTATTTTCTGTTTAAGACTCCATATTTATGGAGTTTTTGGGTGGTTTCAAAAAACACTGTCTTCTGATGTCATCTAGTTTTGTGACGCTACATTTTCAGAGCCTGCTTGCGTGGCAGCTTTGACAGTGGTGATATCAAGATCACCATTACACAGCCCTGTGAGGGTTTATTCTGGGTATGAGAAGACTACCTTACTGCTATATTACTGGGTAATTACCTGTTGATTACTACATATTACTTTGCCGTTGTATAATTCTGTCTGTATAGGCCTATTAGGCTACTCGGTAGGCTAATTAAGGGCCTTCATTTAAAGTGATACCAGTAGGCATATATTTGAAAGTAGGCCTAGACTATACAGTGATCAGTTAACACTAGTTTGGTCTCGCTATAAATTCTTTTTAAGAAAAAGAAGTAAAATAAAAACACCCCATCGTCTGCTCAAAACGCTGATTGTGTTTTTGATTCCGGGGAGCTGCTTCGGTCTGGGAGTCTCTGACTTCCACATCTCCTGTCACACACTCGCTATGATCCTCCCAACTGTGCTCATGTTTTCCACCGCCATAGCCTAATCTGGCTCCGCTTTGTGCTGCAAACCACCCACCCTCTACCCTCCCCTCCCCCTCCCCAAAACACACAGCGCACTCACACCCGCAAATACACACGGTAGCATTAGACACAGTAGGTGAGCAAATACAAACGAGAGCGGAGCGTCCAATTCCTGTCCTTTCTGAGCGCGTCTCTCTCAAGCTCCGAATCAGAATCGAACGTTCTAAGCAACTAAACACATTGTCTGTCCAGTAAACAAATACCACACACTGGATGCTGTGATACCTAACACACCCGTTTAAGTATGAAATCAGAAACGTAGCAGAGAACCCCGCGTGCTACACTTGGCTCGAAAATGTTGGTCTGTTTTCGCAAAGACCATTGCATATATGCATTTTGTTCCAATCTTCGACCTATAGATCTATGTATCGATTGATAACTTGATGTGTGCGTCTGTCCAGTGACCAGTGCTTTCCTCATGTTTTCTGTGCACGTGGAGCCAGTCCATCCATCCATGAGAGCGCAGCTGACCAGCCAGCTCACCCGTCGGCAGATGGCGAGGCTGCGGCAACGAGCTTCTGTCAGGCTACAGTTCTTATATTTGCTGATTTGTTTGTTGTTTTAACCGCAATGTTCAGCTGCCTTGTGTGTTTTTCATTTCACAGAATAGTTTACCACTTGGCCCTTTGGTTATGAATTGGACCTCAATTAATATACCTGCTTGGTTAAAGTGGTAATGTGAAAGGTCATCATTGTGGCGGATTTCATTATTAATTTTGTTATTTCTCCTGTTCTGCAAGGTATTTTGTAAGTACTGTAAACAAATAACATGAGCCTTGTCCCCTTGTGGCTCAACATTAAACACTACCTGTGTAAATAAAAATGCAAAATAATTTCTCACCAAGCCGCTTTTAATAATCAACAGTCTCAAATCTTAATCTTGGTAGGATGAGCTACGCCCCCACTAGTTTAAAGTGCGGTGTTTTAAATGCCAACTAATACACAATTTCATTCCAACAAATACTAGTGCTTTCTGAAGCTCTGACTAAGAGGCCAAAAACCACAAAATTGGCCACTTAATATTTGGCCTGCGGCATCACAGAAGCACGACTTACCAGTAGCAATTATGCCTTGTTATGTTTAACATACATTTCAGGCTGCTGACTTCCATAATTTTATATTTTACAGACGTACGTTTCTTTTACCTTTTACTCCCGTACTGCTCTCTTTGGATATGTTACAGGCATGCCAAGTGGGATTTTAGTTGAAAGCAGCAGAGGGTTTGTGTTGGCATGGAGCTCCAACCCCTGTGTTTTTCCCCTCAAGAGCAGACTGAAATATGTAAAATATGCAGCAGTAGGCCTATGACCTGAGCCTGTCAGGGTTTATTTTTAGGAAGGGTTCATAACTTTATAATTCAGTGACCCGAGTTTTTTTTTTTTATCGTTGTCTTTGGCAAGATTGGTATGTTGCCGTCCTGTCTGTCTAATGCCAACAAGCTCCCATCCTTGGTTTGCGCCAGTTTCCTGCTTCAGTCACCAAACCAAACGAACAAGCCGCACTTCAATTAGCAACTCGTAGCCTAATTTAAATATAGCAAACAAATTCAAATCCAAGGAACGTGATTGGATAAACCATACACGGGACCGTCTTTTTTTCTGCTCTGTCCCCTCTAGCCTATTAGACGCACGTCTTTCATTTTAACGCCTTGACTGAAGGGGATGTGGATGCAAACCATATTTCTGTATAGGGTTAGGGTTTGTAGTGCTTTTTTTTTTGTTTTAAATTACCCATTTCCTTTACGGTGAAAGTGTCAGAATGTCATCAGCTCAACCTTGGAAAGAGCGAGTATAGACAAACCTATTCAATAAAACGTCCTATTTACGGTAGCGCTCTACAGCACAGATAACCGTGCTATTATCCTAGAAATTGCCTTTCTGGCTGTAAGGACCTATAGCAGGTTGAAATCACTGCACTGGGGGCCAGAAAACAGTCATTCACAGGGATTGAATCGTATTGGAATGTCCAGCAGTTATTTTAGTGAAGTTGTGCACCAGCACTGCTGAGATTAGGTTGGCCTATATCGATAAAATCGGCTCTGCACGCGAGAGAATCACGTTAACCCAGGTCGACGTGACAACTTTCCCCTAACATAAATAAAGTCAAATTAACAGAGCTGGGGTTTGAATTGAAACGTGGTGTGCCCTGCTGAAAAGATGGTGTGGGAAAATTGTTTTCTTAATACCGTCTGTAAACTACACAGGCAAGCGTGTACAATCATATTCCTCGGATGTGCACTAGACAGAACGTTTGCGTGGCTTTTTCCAAAACTAGTTCCTCTCGACCTATGTCATGGTGACTGGAGACAAAACACTCATTCCGTTCAGATATTACGAATGTACAGTAACAGTATACACTACATTTGGTAATACCCTGCCTATATACGAGCAGAAAGAAAAAATATCCTTGTTCTGTGTGACATTAATACATTTCTGACTGATGCATAAAGACGTTATGACAACATCAGAGAGGATCGCAGGTGTTCAAACAGCAGCTATATTCACTGATCTATCCAAACAACCAGAGTCATAACTGTGTCATTCCACCTGCCTCGGAAACGGAGAAGTTTACACTACAGGGTGGGTGGGTGAGTTTCTGCAGTATAGCATTATTATCTGAACTGAGCTAGCATCAGCCTGTCGGGTGACTCATCCTCGCCTGCAGAAGCCTGTCTGTGGGATCTGCGTGGGAGAACCAATTATCAACACGCGGCCCTCCACTGGAATGCTGAATGCAAACACAAATGTCATTTACTGACAATGAAAAATAAATAAAAACAATTTCACACAAGATGCAAGGCGTGCTATGAGGCTGTATCCCTAACGTGCTTATGCCATCCTATTGTCATAAAAATAGGCCGTCTTATGTATGGACGTCAAACTTCTGTACCACAAATATGGATTACAAACAAATTAGTACATAATCAATTCAGTCTCTCATAAACGAAATCCTTCCATTCAGTAGGCCCTTGCGTGCTCTCGGGTTCATTCGGCGACACTCGTGCGCGCTCGGAGCAGCCCGGCGTACCAGAGGGCAGAGCGCAGTGTGCAAGACGACGCACTGTTCATCAGCGCCAGTCGCGGTCACACCTGAGCACCGAGAAAGGTCCCCGCAGGCGGGCTCGCAGACACGGACCAACTGCAGTTAAAAGTTGTAGCCTACCTCTTTTTCGTCGACTTCGGTACGCAGCCCATATCAACTTCACAGAGGCATCTGGAAGTTTACAAACTTCGCAGTTGAAGCTCGCACAGGCGAAGTTGTAACATTTATTAGGGACACTAAGTAATTTAAACGTCAGGCTGTGGTGAAAAAGTTTTCTTTGAGTCTTAAATTGTTTTTATTTTGTTTGTAGCCGTCACAGCAGAGCATTAATCACCAGAGGAATGTGGTGTCGTTAGATCGGGAGCGCGCTGAGCAGAGCTGAAAGTTTCGTGTGAACTTCCCGGTAGGAGCGTTCTCGCGGCAGCGGCGTGCCTGGGAACACGGGGCAGGAGGAACTCGGGAGAGGCGATCATGGCAACGGGCGGATTTAAACCGAACGCCACGACGGACTTCCTGGAGGAGTGGAAGGCTAAGCGGGAGAAAATGAGAGCCAAAATGCTCGGGGACATTGCCGCGGCAACGGGCGCGTGTGCAGGTACCGCGGCCAACGCGCCCATGGGGACCAGCGGCGGCGGCGGCAACAACAAAAGTGAGGCGCGAGGCGCGGGCACCGAGCTGAACAACAACGGCAACCCGGCCGTCAACTGTGTGTCGCCCCACCCGGTGGTCCGGTCTTCCTCCTCCTCAGCCCTGAGGGGCCCCGTGGACGAGCCCCCCAGCCCGGTGGGGAGCCCCAAAAAGACACCGCAGCCGGAGAAGGCTCCGGACGCCGGCCCCTCCACGTGCGCGGACAGTGACAAGGACAGCCCGTCCCCCGGCAAAGACAAGAAGAGCGCGGGGCCGAGCGCGCGGAAGGGCAAAGGTCAGATAGAGAAGCGGAAGTTGCGCGAGAAGCGCAGGTCGACAGGTGTCGTCAGCATGCCGTCCAACGAGGTGAGTCTCGCGAGAGTTCAATCTGTGAGGCAGGTGGGTATGGAGAGCTGAGGCCAAACCCCGTCTTTCTTTTATCCAAAGCAAAAGTATTTATAAGCAGGCAGGGGTAGGATGTAGACTTGGTTAACCTTGTCGGGTATTTTAGTCTTGTCAGTTACAGCAAAGGCTTGTTGAGTCTGTTGCACGTAGTGCACGTGTTTAGTGAAAACGCTTTTTAAACCAGCATGTTTTTATATGGCTCGTGTGAATGTGGTTGAATCCACATCTTCTGGTATCTAGGCAGTATATATGTAAAACCAAATTAGCCCTGATGACATGCTGCTGTTATTATTCTATAACAGAATGTTGTTTGCTTACGAGCCTAATTGTAAGTGGCTTTGGATCAAATGTGTGCTCAATGCTGTAGGCCCTGAATGTAAATAATAGCCACCCATGGCAGTGGAACTCTGTTGTTGTTGTTTGGGAGTGGGAGAGTTTGACCAGTGTGTCCGTTGGCGAGCTGCATCCTGTTATTAGCTGAGCCCGAGCAAAGCAGTTGGAGACCTGGTTGTATGCCAGGCTGTTTGATGGTGTCCATAGGCAGCTGATAATGTCATATGCTGCAGGAACAGAACTATTACAGAGGGATGGAGGGCGTTGTGATAAAGTGGTATGTTGGTTTTGAACCAGAGACCTGGATGTTTCCTTGTCAATTAAACCGACAACCCCCTGGAAAATGCCCTGCCAGGAGTAATACCCTGACACATTCGAAGTGTACCAGTACTGTAGGATGCAGCCTAACTGGTCCAATTGTCCATCCTTACCCTGCACATAATGGCTAGCAATGCAACGAGGAAGGCTATTTATCTGGTTTTCATTATGGTCAACTTTTTGGTCAAGAATTCACTAGATTGTTTTTGTGAGATTAACGTTATGTAGGCTCTTTATCTAACACCAGCATCTGTTACTGTATCTATAACACTTATCGTTTATGTATTCCAGTCTGGAACACTTATCCATTTTACTACGGAATTGGTTTTCTGATAATTTTGCACCGAGTAAGAAATGTTGACATGGCACAAATTGACAGTTGGGCCTGAAACAGAAAACACCTTCTTAATGCTAATGTCGTTGCATAGCAGCTGCTTGTCTCTTCTTATTCAGGTGAGTAAGGTGATCACAAGCCGGCAGAGAGTGTAGTGTAACCTGATACAGCAATCCTTCCTTTACAACCCCACGCATCCTGATACTTCTCACAGAAAGTGAAACTCAGGGCCTTTTAATGAGTTTCTCCCCTGTGCTCTGAATGTTAGTGTCGAGGTGTGAATCGGTATGTTGGGATTATCTCCCCCTACTTGTTGGAGCACAATGGCCATTGAGTGGTATTGCAGAGTGAATGTGGAATCCAATCTTTGGACTGTAATGGCCTTGATAATAGCTTCATGCTTAACTGGAGCAAACATTTGGCTCTGCATAGCGTCAGTCAATACCAGCTCCCACATTCCAAGAAGGTGTCTTCTTTCCTAACTTTCCAAACACTCCCTCAGATGGGAGGATGTCTGTCCATGGCTTGTCCCGGCGTGTGTGTGTGCGCGTGTGTTTGTGTGTGTGTGAGAGAAAATAAATAAAAATACTGTTGAATATTTTTTAATTCATCTGATTCAATATCGATCTGTAAAATATACATTTCTAGTTTTCGCAAGTCATTTCCAGTGACTCTACGTTAGTGCATTTATATTCTCTTTAGAACTTTTTAAACATCTCTCCAAATATAGAAAGCAGCTGTATAGTATTTTATATCTAATTCCTATCGAATTGTATTGAGCCTGTGTGTGTCCATGTCTGGGTGTGACACAGGGACATCTGTGCGTTTCCCTTCAGACCCGTCTACACATGTCATTGTTTTCGGGGGATGTGGTCAAAGCAAACTTTGTGGTGATCTGTCTGCTAGTTGACAGATGTTCTCCGTGATGTTGTGTAAGTCTTCGTGGTATTACACAATTTAATGTGTTTTCATATGCGGTTTTATAAAAACCTCCAGGTTTTAGGGCTAATTGGCTTAATTTGTGCTGGAACAAGCCGCATCCGGGACTTATTTTACTGTATCCCCCACTTACCAGGCCTTCACTAGCTCACTCATAGTCTATTAAATACTATTATAACAATCTGTATTTTTATTTTTCTCAAATCTAAATGTTTTAAATAAACATTTTGCTGCCTCCCATACCAAATACAAATTGATATAAAAATGTTCAATGTTTCATGCCATTCATGTTTATTCAGTCCATAGCATATAGGCCTAACAACTGCACTCGTTCACATGTTAGTTCCACTGCTGCCTCATTCACATTGTCAAAACGACTGAGCCAAATAATGCACAGAGCTCCATTCATGTTTATTCATTTTCGACCCTACCCCTCACCTCCCTCATTGCGTTATGATTTACCCAGGGTCGTAGTTAAAATAAATGGAAGTGAATAGAGTTCTGTGCGTATTATAGCGTACTAATTATGGCAATGTGAAGTGGACCTGAGCCACTTGTGTGTGTTTACTTAAGATAAACAGGCTGGTGCTTTATGTTGACAAGAGCCTTCCACTGTAGTATGTTATGTAGTCTTAATTATAGCCCTGTTATCTATCAGATGTCACTGAAGGCTAAAGTTGATGGCGATGACCTGCTGAGGGCAGCGTTTCTCATTCTGCGTCTGTTTGGCCTCGGAGCAGTCCTGCAGAATGTACAGCTTGACACCTCTCTGATAGCGTAGACTCGCACTAATGTGTATATTTTCCTTGCCATCCACTCTCAAAACAGTCCGCTGCTTACCAGACTAGCAGCCGTGGAATTGTAGGAAATGAACTTTGCATTATCGGACATTATCGAAGTTTTCCCGGATCAGGAAGATATCACCCTTTTTAACAACCTATTTATCATATCTGTTCCTTGACAGTGTGGCTTGCTCACCAACGTTGCCAGGACACGGTCATGTGGCCCGATAGGTCAGGTTCCTGTGTGAATGCTTCCTTAAGGTTCTGGTCCATTTGACTTTGTGTACAGAGATGCGGTTTCTTAGAACTTTCTGCCCCAGGATTGGTGATGGGGTTCAAACAGAGCAAATGCTGAAACTGGAATGACTGACACTCCATTATGTACCCCGAAAGAACTACTACATTTTGTTGTGTGTTAAAAATTGTGGTTCGTTAACTTGCCAAACGATACTTTTTGATGGAATTGATACCACTTTTTATTTTAGTTATTTTTGATGCAGGGCATTGCTTTTAAATATGGTGTTTTAGTAGGGCTTGGTAGCAACGTTGTTTAAAGAGCAAATAAATGTAGGGTCTTCATTTGTAGCTAGTAGGCAGGTATGAGAGAATGAAAACCTGTCCTAGGCAGAGCCTGTTTCACTTCTAAAACCTTATCCAAACAAGGTCACATCATCGCACCAAATACCACAGGGATTTGATCATAGGCTTGGGTAAGCAAAGAGTTATTTAGGCTGCCCCTTCTTTTTGTGTGTCTGTTTAACAACAGGAATGTTAAACTCTTTAATTGGAGCAAGTGGTTCTCAGAAATGATGCCCTCCCTGGAGCCTGAATATTACCAAAGGACATTATACCCAGTTGGAATTGTTGGGGAAAATCCAGTAAGAGGGAAGCGCGGGGGGGACAGAATGTGGCAGTCAGCCCAGTAGGTAGGCCTCTTTCCACTGGTGCGCACACAGATCTCTCTGCACCCCTGTAGCGCACTGCGGCACGTGGTCCTGTTCAGACTGTAACTATTGCATAACCTCGTGCCTCATTAAAATCGCCCCCCTGATTAGGTGAGTCCTAGTGAATGGGACCCTCCATTATGCTGTCAGGAAGGATTACCAGGCTGGTTCGGTCTCTGAAAGATGTGGGGAGCGGAGAAGTGACGGCGCTGTCTATATATTCTCATCCCGCTCCCTTGTCATGTTTCCATGTTGCAGTCAAACGCGCCCCCATCGCCAATGGCTGACGAACATGTTTTTACGAGGTGTCGGCACGTCCTGTGTCCATTATGACAGCCTGCAAAAGCATTATCCCGGCACATGCGTTTGATGTTTTGAGCTGCCATTGTTTTCACTCCAGTGTTTCTTATCTAGGTCAGCGCTCGTTAGCTGTGTCTGTTTGAGACTCTCTGGAACAGACTGTAAATTATTAGCACACAAAAATGTGCCCCCGTGGGTCGCTTGCTTGTTCAGGAATGCACAGTCATGCAGGGCACACACTGCCTTGAACCTTGGCACAAGCTGTGTATAAGAACGGGCTGGTTTAAGGGCCATATTGGATGATATTTTTATTGTTTTTGTACATTGCCATTGTTTATGACTTGGTGATTATTACAGTTTGGTATTATCTATGCGTTGGTAGACATTAATAGACATGTAATGGTTAAAACTTTTTTGTTAATGTATTGAACTTGTTAAGTTGTCATGAGCAGGATTAGAATGTGGTCAGTGCAACAATAGGAGCGGAGGAAAGAGGAGACATTAGTAGGAAATGTTTGTCACGCCACAACAGGAAGGCAGTACCCGTTCTGCCATATAGGACATGATCTGGACCTTTTGTAAGCTGATCAAAGAAATGTCTCGTAAAGAAAATCTTGACTTCTTGAAATCAAAAGGTTTATACTTTGGGTGCTTGTCTCAATGGGTAAAGGGACGAGTGATTCAGACTGTTGAGGGCAGCAAGGTCCATGTACGCCAAGCTTGTGTGAGGACCAGTACCAACGTACTGAGACCAGTCAGTAAGCTTTGTTCACTTCTTGAAGGTGGCCTGTAGCGCCCCTTCGACATGCCTGAGTTGTTAAGTTGTCATGAGCAAGATTAGAATGCGGTCAGTGCGGCAATAGGCAGAGAAAAGAGGAGAAATTAGTTTTCTGCCTGCAAAGTCTAAATTACAACAAACACCGCAAGCTACTGAAGGTTGACTTGGTTGGCTAATTTTCCCTGGAAAATAGGAGTTTGTAAACTTTCTTTTTACTTTTGTTAAAGTAATTATAAGGCACCACCGCGTTGGTGGTATTTCTTGGAAGTTGTTGTTAAAGTAAAATGAATTTCATCAATTAAAACGTAAAAGGATCTCTAATAAATTTTCCGTAACACGCCCCCTCCCTTTGTCTCTCCCTGTAGAAACAAAACAATCATGGACGCCCATGTCCATGTCCCACAGCTGTACAGACCTCCATAACATTGACGAATCACAGCTGGCTTGAATAACTGCTAAAACTGGCATCTCTCCCTGGCATCTCTCCCTACAAGTTCCGCCATTCTCTTGTCTGCCCTCTGTCCGGTATTTCGGCCTGTCTTGACTTCGCTGGGCACCAGGCCTGTGGCCCACTGGGTGGTATCAAAGGTGCAGTCAGGACTTTAGCCACACCTGACACTGCTATGATTTTTCTATGCATGTCTCACCTAGACACTAGATTATTAAAAACTGTAGGCCTACATGGAAGTATTTTCATGACTTTGCAGTAGGCAGAATCATTAGTGGATTTCTTCAATCAGTGATGAATAAAGTCAAAACAGACACCTCAAAAAGGGATTGTGGCTTTAATGAGTTTGTTGTGCTGCTGGAGTATAACCTCTTGAATTCCTAAAGATGCCCCCAAATAGAGCAGAAATAATTGCAAATTGTACTGTGCAGTCATAGATGCAAGTCATCGATGAATAAATCAGGTAGAACCAGACTAGGGTGCACTTTCTCAGCTCGTTCAGCGAAAGCCTCATATTTAATTTCTGTCACAATTCCCTGTCTCTTATCTGTGCTCCTCATTACTGCATTAGCTCCAGGGATGCTAACGCAATATGCTGTGTGTTCTGCTGATTGCTAGCAGTGGAGGATTAGGTTCTAATGGGTTCTGGTGGCTCACACCGACACACAAAGACGAGGGGAGTCCTTGGTTATGCCCACGTTTATCAAAAGTAACTAGAATTCGACTGTGTGGGTCTTGTGGGAACTTGCCGTACTAAAAGCTTGCAGATGGGGGTTCGGATTGGTCAGCTAGCTCCTTCCTGCTCATACGTCGGCTCTAATCAGGCTCTCTATATGATCCCTGTGTTTGTTTTCATTACAGTAGAATAACCATCCACTATCCTTCCCTGAAGTTCTCTTAATTTCTTTAAACTGTCTTTAATCTATGCTGTGTACTGGCTCTGTGCTCATCTTACAATTAATAAAATAAACATACAGACCAATAATGACAATTAAATGTGTATATATTACCTTATCTAAAACCCATTGTCTTCCAAATATCTTTACTTTTGTGAGAATACTGTAATGACTTTTTAATTGCATTACACAAATTTCACACTGATTTATAGCCTTCTGGATTCTAACCTCAACAGCGATAATACAGACGGAAGTTGTGCAGCCGGTCCGCGTGCGTGTGTGTCCGTGTGCGTGTGGGGGTGTGTGTGTGTTGCCAGTCACAACGCTCTCTCAAGATAGAAATCTTATCAGATCCCCCATCCCCACACAGGTGTAATTCTACCTGCAGCTGAGCAGACCTAAAAGCCTAAAAGCTGCCCTGCTTCCTTAAAGGTGTTTCCTGCTAAATCGACACCTCACAGCCAGGTGAAACTGCAACCTAATAAAATATAGGTCTTCAGGTTTTTAGCTTCGGAAGTGCCTCCTAAGCTGGTACTGTAAGTGGCCCCTTGGTAGTTTGAGACCCCTGTGCTAAACCCTCGTCCTCCTATGGCTCCTCCTCTCTGAATCTCAGCGTTGTTTTATTTGGCTGCATTCTGTCTTATTTCTGATAACGGAGGTTTTATTAAAAGGAAAAGTCAGTTGAAGGCGAGCAGTGAACCAATTTATTTTTCTGTACAACTCCAGTTTTGAAATGTAAAAACGCTCTGCTGTGGCAAGACCAATTTGTGTAAATATATAAAGTCTTCCATCGCTGGTGGACTCAATTTATTGTCCTCCATCTTGAATATTGGGTACATCTACTGCAGTCTTGTATGAAAGCTGGCAAATAAGCCACAGGCAGTCAGATATGAAAAGTATTTTGTAATGAAAACGCGGCCAGAAGCCCAGGAATGCAGTTATTAAAATGTAATGGGGGAAAAAAGTGTTTTCATTCTGTCGAGACGTATGAAAATGTTTTCTTTACTTTGCTAAAGCCTGCTTCAGTTAGGAGCACAACCAGCATGTTATCAAGTGTGTTTTTGTGTGTGTGCGCATGCCAGGGTTTAAACCGCAGTTGTTTTTCTGTTTGTTGCCAGTGAACAGGGCTGGATCAGTAGTGTTTACCCAGACTTTGTTCATCCACGCACACAAAACACACAGCATAAACCCTCCCACCACGGTAATAACGGTGTGTGCAGTGGCTTGCACTAAAATTAAATATTTTCTCCGATTACGGCTCTCCCCGCCCCCGTTTGTTGGCATTATTATGTGATGCGTATTAGTGTATGAAACACCGTAGGGCAACAACAGGCTGTGCGCTGTGCCAGCCTTAGGAACACCGGACACACCCTGTTGCCTACAGCAGGTCAGCGCATTGTACAACATACCGAGGATGTTTGTGTGGCTTAGAGTCCTGTGTTACGTCCCAGGTTTGAGCAGTCTTTTGTCCTACTTTCTGCTGACATCTGAATCCCATAACGGCAATGCAATAAGCAACGGTAATGATGTACATGGTTGATCATGACCTCTGTGGAAGATGTAGAAACAAACCTCCATGTCTTACAAACTGAGTCCACTTTTGGTATTTTCGTTTTTTTAAATCAACCTACTTGAACTTAAAGACAAAATCTAATTGTGAAAACACTTTCCAGTGTTTAACAGGGCCCTAACCAGTAACAAATTATTAATATTTTGGACCATAGTTGGACCGATGTCTGCGGTAATTGAAAAGATGGGACACCCGCATCAGCCGCCGTCAGATCTGCAGTGACCAGTCAGTGATGTGCAGATGCTGTGTAATTTCCTGCATGTTTTGTCTCCTCGGGGTCCCATTCAGTCACCCCTCTAATTTAGCCTGCGTCACGGACTGTCCACGGAGCGAATCGGGAGCAGTGGAATATTCCAGACCCCTCAAGGGCGGGGGGGGGGTCTTTGATGTTTCAACTCTCGCTCTCTCTTCCACCCCCTTATGAAGCTCTTGTCTTTAACATACTTTCCATGTCTCCTCCCTGATAACTGCCAGAGGTTTAATTCAGCGGTTCCCAAACTTTCTGAATCTCCCCATCCTCCCTCCTATAAACAACTTTAATAGCATACTTTAAAAAGTATAGACGTTAACCCCATGACAAAAAAAACATGTATAATTACCCCCCCCCCAAATTCTCTCAACCTCCACTTTAGTAACTCTACTGGTTGGGGAACTTGCCATTCCCTGAAAGAGAGAGGCTGTGGCGCCATGTCGGGCCTATAACAGTATGGTACGTACACAGCAGTGTCTTGGACCGG
>JAODLI010000016.1:1610302-1622826 GCA_027575585.1 Percopsis omiscomaycus
AGAGAGAGAGAGAGAGAGAGAGAGAGAGAGAGAGAGAGAGAGAGAGGTTCCCTGTGATTGACGCATGCAGATGTCAGAAAACATCCTCCCATCTCATAATGAGAATTTGCGGGCGGGAGAGAGAGAGAGAGGGCGGAGGGAGGGAGGGAGGGAGGGAGGTGAGGAACACAGGAATTGGGCCCCAGCGAGGCAGCACCGTGTCTTCTTGGCATCACCTGTCCTTTACATGGGCAGAACAGGATCAGCAGAACAGGGCAGCTGTAGTGAGTCCATATGAAGATGCAGTACCTTCAAGGTTGCGTCGCTCTCTTGGTTGACAAAGTCAGATATACAGAATAAAACAGCCTTGTTGAGGACGTTAAGGATATTGCTATCATCCACACACACACGCACACACACTCAAACATGCACGCTATAATACCACCATCTCCTCCTAGCACCCAGACTAGATAATGTCATCTATCAGCACCGGGGTGGAAATAGTAATGATTGATTTGGACTCCAACACCCAGTGCCTAACCTTCAAACTTTCACACACACGCACACAACACACACACACACACACACAAATACACCTCTGTCTCCACTTGACATGTAATTACCTTTGTAGGGGGATGGATGTGAAACTTTGCCTGCTCTGTGGTGACACCAGAGAGCCCAGTGACTGTTGCTCAGAGATTTATAAAGCGGAGCGCCGCAAACTTTTTGACCCTAGCAACCCCCCACACTCACACACACACACACCCACACACATTGCTTAGTTTATTGAAGGTACACTCCTCAACTGCAGACTTTAGATTTAACACAACACAACTGGGAAAGGGCACGTGGATGTAGGGGGAGGGGTAGAGGGCGTGGTTTGATTCTATAGGAGCCCTGTAGGGGGAGGAGTAGAGAGGAGTATGTACCACCTATCATACGCAGTTTCGCAACACTAGTTACAAGGTGTGTAAATCTGGACACAAATCAGGGAGGTTACCTTTTACGAAAAACAAGACTTTTTTGTAGGCTAGAGATCAAATCCCCCCCCGATCGGGTCCCATGTGGGCCTGCGGTGCTCACGGGCGCTCACAGGTACTTGGTGCTGCGCAGGTTCCCTACGTGGAGCTGGGCGGCAAGACCCTGATCATGACGGTCTACGACTTCGACCGCTTCTCCAAGCACGACGCCATCGGCGACATCAAGGTGCCCATGAACAAGGTGGACTTCAGCCACATCACGGAGGAGTGGAGGGACCTGCAGAGCGCCGAGAAGGAAGAGGTGAGGACCCGAGGGAGAGCACCCGTACCTGAACACCCAAACGTTTGCATGTGAATAAAATGGCAGTTGTCAGTGTTCACTTGCTGCTTGAGGTAAGACAATAATGGTTTACCTTTACACCAAACAGCAGCATTTGGTCCACCAGAGAGGGTAGGCAGAACAATAAAAAGAGCAGATACAGTTTATTATAAATGTTTATATGCCGTCCATATGCTCACATTCAACTTGAGACGTCCTACCACTGTGCCCTTATGGGCCGCCTAAACAGTTTACGGTTGTAGCTGTAGCGTCTGTTTGAATAACCGCTAGAATAACCGCTGTTTGGATGCCCTTGACATCTTGTCTAGGGCTTATATAATCTTAAGACACCAACATAATAATTGTACTGTATTAAGATAGCTATTAGCGCTTGAACTCGGCTAATCCATCTCTCAAATGTTCACATTTACCCTTCAATTAAGCCACGCGTGACTCCACAGGCAACAGTTCAGGAGATTCAATTTTCATGGTAAATGTCACGGCATATAGCTCATGTAGCCGCGGGACTCTTCACTTTTAGAAAATATCGGAGGTTTGATTTAAAGGTTACTTAGAACAATGTCAAATGGTTTGGTCGGCGTAACAATTTAACACAAGAAACCTGGAAACTGGATCTGGTTGGCTGGAGTGCAATAGTCAGTTATTGTTTCAGTATGTAAATCTCATAAATGCAAATGTCTGAATTAAAACGTCTTTTAGGTCTTTCACATAAATATCTTGATTGGCTGCTACTCATCCAATAATGGTCCAGCCTGCTTCCCATTGGACCTTCTCATAGCTTTCATATGCTGTGTCTAGGTGTAGACACACGCTGTTTGGTTTTGAACTGATCACTTACTGACTGTACCGTAGACGTCGCCAAAATTACTTCTAGCTGGCTCGCAGCTTGACAAATTCTATTTGAAGTTGTTCGGCTTTATAGTTTGTTTACAAGTCAAGCAAATTGATTAACTGGGAACTGAACTGATTTGCCCACAATACAACTGCAGTAACTCATTCCATTCCCAGCACATTGATGCTGTTTGAGGAAACAATCCTGATTGTAACTTGATGAAAGGCAGCTAATAAATAAAAATAAAGGTTGATATTCCGGTCTAGCTAGCCTCTGAGTTATAATCTCCATTCAGAATGGCTTTTGGTAGCAACAAGAGAAGCAGGTGTGAGCCGTGTGTTATTAAGCGTGCCTGTTGTTGATATGCCAGGAATATTAATTCTCTGTGTGATTATGGCCATTTATTGCGATGCTGATTTGTATGACAAAGTGAAGTGATTGGAGTACTTTGTAGTGGAGATGAGCTTCAGAGCAGAGCAGCAGCCCGTGTATGGCAGAGGGAAGCGATAGTCGATCTAGCTAGAAGTGATATCAACTGATTTGTTATGTTGTTTGTGTGACATTAAACATGGCATTTGGTATAATTATTGTTGGCTTTAATACACCATTAACTCTAATTCAGTTTTTTTCCCCACATTGTTACTTTTTATTCGATTGATCTTTTTAAATAAATTGATTTCTTAATCACCCATCATCCAATTAACAGCCAATAAACAGCCTCAATTCCTGTGTGACTTGATAGAACTCTCCAAGTCCTTATGCTGTACGCGTGTAAATAAGCTTCCATTCTACTGCGGCACGCCGGAGGCTTGGCTACAGGTGCACGGCTGAAAGGCTTCCTGCATTCAGACCAGCGGGTCCTTCTCACCGCGGGCTCTCGGGTCAATCGGAACGACAGCCGCTGTCAAAGGTGTGTCCCTCCAGTCGGTCCTCCCCCCCCCTTGTGACGCCCTCTTGTCTCTCCCCGCAGCAAGAGAAGCTGGGCGACATCTGCTTTTCCCTGCGGTACGTGCCCACCGCCGGCAAGTTGACCGTGGTCATCCTGGAGGCCAAGAACCTGAAGAAAATGGACGTGGGAGGCTTGTCAGGTGAGGGAGAAGTTTGTGTGTGCGTCTGTGTGTGTGTGTGTGTGTGCGTGTGCGTCACCAGCTTCCCAGTGACAGGCCCAATGTATGTAATTACACATGCAGCGGTTATTTTACTGTAGCATCGGCCACACTGCTGTTCTGTCTGCTGTTCAGCAGCCCCCGTACACGTCGCACAACGCAATTATTTCAGTCCCAAAGAAAAGCAGGCAACAACTGGGACATCCAGATGTGTTTGTGTGAGCCTGAAAAACATCACACTGGCGGCGGCTGTTTATAAATACTTAATTATATTTATTTCTCCCTGGAGGACAACTGTGTCCTCGACCCTCGGGAGAATCCAACTCAGCTCCCGGATGAGCCAGTCCACGTGGACGGACGTAGGGAACACGTGCACACACACGCACACACACACACACACACACACACACACACAATTACACACAGCTAATGACCGCAGCTGGGCCTAATGAAACCTGAAGTGTTTGGGCCCCTGGGGAGTCATATGTGTCTCCTCGCCCTGATTGGCTTAAAAGGTATGAGTCTGTCAACCTGAAGCACCTCCGTGCTGCAGCACACAGGAAGCAGTGTCACAGTCTGTGGGAAATAACTGCTAAATCTAACCCAAGTCCCAACTTTTTTATGAATAAAAGTCCATTTGAGTGCTATTTATCACCTCCAGTGATGATTCAACCTACTAATGTTCTTAAAAGCTTTTCCAATGGCACTTCTGTTTTTATTATCGGGTGTCTAGGTGCGACATTTACCCAGAAAAACGACACCAGCGTCAAACAGCAGCGGTTGGTCCGGCTGAGAGGATAGGACTGAACAGAGTATGAGCTTTATTTATGCCAGCCCTCCTATACGCAGCTGGAAAGGCAGTTTCCTCACACCCCAAACCACCATTATCTGGCTCCACAATGTGGAGATTATTTTTAGTGTTTGCCATGAAAGGAAAGCCATATTGCGCCGATGAAAGGACGCGGAGAGGGAAGGGGTCTCATTGTGAACGTGTTTACGTCCTGCGTGGGCAGATAGAATCATGGGTAAAGGTGCCTTGCGCGCTGTAAATAGAAAAACACACCCACGCACACACACACGTACACGCATAACAACCAACAGCACGTACACACACACACACACACACACACACAAACATACTGGTGACTCTGCTGTCACTCCTCTCTTCTCCTACTTTCTTATATTTATTCCCCAGCGTGCGACTTGCTGCCACCTCGTCACTCTGCCCTGCAATTACTTTGCACCTGGGTCCGCTTTCGTTACGCCTGACAGGCCCGGTCTCGCCATCCGAGCCTAAGCGATGCGCTTTACAGTAGCGGCACATTGGAAGCTCGAAGGCTCTCCCCCTTTCATCTGTCAGACCCCGTGTGGAAAAAGCCATTTGGCGGAACGCCCCTCCCTTGCTGCCATTTTGTGCCACGGGCATTTCCTCTCACCTGTGGCCATTTGCATCATGGGATTGCTTGAGTCGCTGTCGGCCTAGTACAAAATAGATGGAGTGAATTCGGCCCAGTGTGAGATCCTCGTCATTTGCTGTTTCATTTCTTACGTGGGCAGAAAGCTGGCCGTGCTTCCAGTTATATGAATAATAAATAATGTATTTCCTAATGATACCGTCTCAGTTTGGCAGCCTGCTGATGTAGTGTTTGGGGAGGCGACATCCAGAAGTTTCTCTCTGCCCTGAGAAGTGACTGCAGAGGGTGGCAGATGGGCAGAATAACGGGCAGGTCCATAATACCAATAATTAGCCACACTCTCACAGCGGGCTGGAACCGGCGCTGGAGGAGAAGGACAAGTAATTGATGGCCTGAGATCAGTCTTCTCCTGCGCTGCCATCCTGTTTACCACGCCTAATTACTGCTCACAAAACAAGATGGTGGTGTCTTCATTAACCAATGTGTAATCACAAATAATTCTTTTGATTAGCTCCTCAAAGGCACCTCCCTCCAGAGGTTCCAACGCGAGGCTCCCTTGCAGAGCTTGAAGGCACATCTCGGTTACCTTGATCGCTACAGTCGACCTGAAGCTGTTAGCCTCAGCGGTGACGCATCGCGCAACTTGCCGCTCTTGTCTAAAAATACACAGTGTACATTACAGAACCCTAGCCCATACTAACATGATGTAATTTAAAGCCACAGCGCACACAATATCGGGGGACTCATAGCATCCCCACCATTAAATCTATCACCCTACAGTATATTAAAATAGTGTATTGTTTTTTTGGCCATATGAGGGTAGTATTGAGTAACACTTCCCACAACACTACACACAATATTCACAGAGTCCCTGTGAATATTGTGCGTGTGTGTTTGTCACAATAACGCTAAGTGTCAGTGCCAGTGCCAGTGACACAGATACAGGCAGGCTAATGGAGAGCCAGGCGGTGGGGTGGGGGGGCGTGTCCCTTCCCCCTGCCCTGTCGCGGGAGCTGGGACACTGCCCTGGGTTGATGAACCTCGGGCGAGGTCAGCGGGCACAGTGTTGGGTTTGGCTGTTCCATCCCTCAGGCGTGCCCGCCAGTGAGACGGCTCTTCTGAAAGGGATTGAGGAATGCCGAATTTAAGTGCGACACAGGAAGCGAGTCACTGGTCGACTGACTGACTTCTCACCTGAGCTCTGCGCAGCACTGAAAGGACAATGAATTAAACATGTTGTACAGCCTTTATGCCGTTCCAGCACACAGAACACAGGTCACGTGATTCATCCCAGAGCAGAATGAATAAAACTGAACTGACAGTCACCCCGGGGCTCCTCGCCCACCCCCCACCTCCACAGCCACCTAGATTCAAGCATGAAGACTGGGTTTCATGTAACCATGCTCCTAAACCTACCTGAACCCACCCTGTGCTCACCTAGGAGGTTTTAAACATATGATAAGAAGCCATTATATGATGTATCTCCGCGGTAAGCGCCCCTGATTGCCGAACGCTCGTCCGTAAAGATCCAAATGATGAGCAGTTAAAATGTCTCTCCGTTGATAACCACTTGAATCTAGTGCATTGAATCTTTGCACCACCCTGATTGCTCTTCAGCCCCTGCAGCTGATTTGGGCTCAGAGATCATCATTTCCCCACAGAAAACTGCTTCCTGCACCCAAGGGGGGTGGGGGGTTTAGATAATGGCTGGTGAATCGCGTCCCAACCCCCCCCGTGGCTGGGGGTCCAGGCCTCAGCTGAGTAACCTTCAGGACGGTATAGATGTGTCGAGTCGGCGGGCCGTAAAAACAGGGCGAGATTGCATTCGTCCAGGATTAGACGGGAAAATGGTCCGGATATGAGTCGCGGCCTGCCTCCCAAAACCCAATAACGGCTGCGCCTCATTTGCCGGCCGCGGAGATAAGGGCTATCTGGCCGACAGCAATGTGGAGCCATGGGTGGCTTTTTTTTTTTGCGTACTCTCGTCATGGGAAAGAGGTTATCTTGTAGAACTCCCTTCTGTTGTGCCGTGTGTATTCATGCTCATCTGTTGAAGTGGTTATTCTCTGCTGCAGAAGGAGAGCAGATATGGCCTCTCATAAAAGCTCTAGAGATCCGATTGTGTGCAGGCAAGCAAGCAGATTCAGAGAGCTGAGAAAAAAATCGAATACGAATAAGGGAATATTCATTTATTACAAGGTTTTACTTAAATTTGGCATCCACACTAAATTGGTCGTGTGTATGTGTAGGCTATAGCGGGAAGGATTTTACCCTTTTAAGTACATTCCCTGACCTTTATTTCTGAGAGTGCACCGCTGATTACGCAGTAAACACCATTTACCGTAGATCCCTTCACATCTCACAAACATACCACGCACACACACACACAGACACGCTAGACACTGGGTTCATTGTTCTAGCACTCAGCAAGCAGGTAATCATGGATGCCCACTCCATTAAAGGTTTCTTGCTCTCACTCTCTATCACTTTCTCAGTTTCTGTCCCTCAATCCTTTCTCCTTCACTCACGACTCTGTCATCTATTCATTTGTCTGCTGTCTATCTCTCTCTCTCTATGGATCCATCCCAGCCAGGGCTGGGCTGGACTGGCTGTGCCTCCCTGCAGTTGGCTGTTATCCCCCTAAATTGGATACCAGATTAAGGGAACTAAGCCTCACTAATATTTGCTATGGCCAGGAATCCCACAGATGTTCTCCCATTTAAATGTCTTTCTGTGCCACCCACACACACATCTACTCATAAGCCTAATAGGGATATTGTGCAGCTGGGATCTACAGATAAGTAGGGCGCTGATCCGAGGTCTTATTCTAGATCCGCACGCACGTGTTCGGCTCTGCGAAATTAGCCGTTTCAGTTAGCCGTTTCAGTTTGCTGCACCTTTCAGACGCGCTTTAGATATGTGGTATGTTTGTTTGTCTTTGCCTTAGACAAGCACTATATTGTCTTTAGAGGTGAATAGGGGTTTGAATGTTTCAGTATCCCATTGTTTGTTTGGGATACTGAAACAATCTGGGAGGCAAAAACTAACAACCTGACCCATTTGGAGTAGGGCTGTGCCATATCGTATCGTCCATGATATACTACTTCTTGTGGCCAAAAAGATAGTGTTGAATGGTACTATTTTCATATCGTCATTTATATCGTTACCGCAAAAGATACCATAAAATATCACGCCCATCCCTAATTTGGAGTTGTAACCATCCTATCAGATAGGGATACTTAATCTTCCACGGTCATGTCAACCTTTTAAACATGTGTGTTCAAACACACACTGAATGAATTCAGATGTGTCTCAGTGCCATAGTGACAGAGACACCTCCGACACCTTCTTCATGACGGGTTGTTTTGAGTATAGTTTGCTGACCTCAGCAAATCTGAAGCAATGCTCCTCCCAACTCCAACTGGGCGAATGGGGGGAAAATGAACTTCTTTCTTTTCAGCATATCATCTGAAATATTAGTGATTTGTTAGAGGATAAATCCACTGCAATTTGGATTTTCGTAACATTTCAATGCCAAACATACCGGCAGCTGTCTGAGGGGGGCGTTGCAGGCTCTGTCTCGCGGTGAATCAGTGTCGCTGTCACAGGTTGGCAGGACAAGTGCCGCTCTATATTTGTGTCTTCGCTGCTATGTATGATTAGCATCCGGAGGGCATAAACAGCGTCCTGATTGCTAATAGCCAAACGGGGAGTCTGATGGCTGGGCTGGAGGTTGTCAGGCTCTCTCTGCCTGATTACCAGGGGGAGAGAGAGGGTGGGGCGCGGGGGGGGGGGGGGGGGTGACCTCAGTAGGCCACTTGGCGGGGGACTCCAGACAGCATTTTGGGCAAATGAAAATGAGGCCCTTGAGTGGTGAATGGGAACGCAGTGATGTGGAGAGAGAAAACAGGCGCTGAATGGAGGAAGGCTCTGGAAGAGATTATTGGCCAGCAAAAATGAAAGATGCGTTAAGAGACATGGTTTGCTATGGAGGAAAGAACCTACACTTTCCAGGGCATCTGTGACCTCTGACTATGTGTGTGTGTGTGTGTGAGCGTGCAGGGAGTTACAGGGAGGGGTTGTAAATATGTAATTTCTGTTTTTTTACCTGCTCCCATCTGAAGAGCATTTGTTTGTTTGGTGGCAGGACAGAAAGTGGTTAGGGTGGGCCGAAAGGTTTTGGGTTCAAGCCCCAACAAGCCCTGCCTTCCTCTGAGCCTCCTTGAGCAAGATGCCTGACCCCTACCTTAATGCTTGTAACTGTACTCACTCAGTTCTGCTGGATGACCTCGTTAGCATAATAGTTAGCATGGATGGATGGAGATCTGATGTTGCTCCGTGGCCCGCTGTCGCCCCCTACAGATCCCTATGTGAAGATTCACCTGATGCAGAATGGCAAGCGGCTGAAGAAAAAGAAGACGACAATCAAGAAGAACACGCTGAACCCTTACTACAATGAGTCCTTCAGCTTCGAAGTGCCGTTCGAACAAATCCAGGTAGGTCAAGACTCCATAACTGTCTCTACCCTCATAAGAGTTACCATTGTCACTGCTGCATCTATGTCACTAGATGGCAGTAGTTGAACTGTGTGGAGACTACAATTCTAATTAATAACTCTATAAGTGTAAAAACAATAATGATATAAATCAATTATGAAGCGTTGGCTTAGGTACCACTGAAGGCTTCCACTCACTGCCTGCACAAACCACACACACACTGGAGCTCAGACACAATATTCCGTGCTGAAACTTTTAAAGAAACTGATGCAGACTATGTCAGGAGGTTTGGAATGGAAGGCTTTTGCACTAATTTGCTCCCCTCTGCTGTCACGGACGTCAGCGTGCATACAAACACACTATAGCTGACACTATAGTCTGAACAGCCTTCTACATGAGAGAGAGAGAGAGAGAGAGAGAGAGAGAGACTGGTCTTTGTATTGAGACACTCGTGCATCCAAAACACCCCCACGATGGAATTAGCGGAAATGAATGTATTCCTCTAGCTAACAAAGCACAAACGAGCTACTGTCTACTGCTGTTTCTGAAGCGTTTGAAAATGGAGTGGAGAGGGATCTGGTGTACTGTAGATGCCTGGTAATTCCCTGCACTATGTAGCACATACTTGTTTTTCAAATAGATCCTCTCAAAATAATCAGTATATATGATGCCATTTTATCGTCTATAGTACCACCTATTCAAAGAGTTCCCTGCAGAAAAATAAATGTAAAAATAGAATGAGATCTCTGCCTGAAGCAATGAACAGGATCATCATTCAAACGAAACAGTAATTGCCTCCAATTGATGAAGCGCTTCACAGCTGGAAAGTCATGGGTTTTTACTCCCTGGGATTTAGATTAAATGTATAGTTAGTCTGTCTTGATACTAATCACTTTCAAATGAAGCCCCTGTTAGGCATTGCTGATGAGACCTGAATGCAATGTGCGTTAAAGTGTGTTATGTTGAAGGGATGTAAAAGGGAACTTTTGTTAAACCCTCAAATCTATAGCCTCACACAGCAAACATTAATCCATTCAATATCCCTTTAATTGTTTGTATATATTGTATATCTAATATATATATATATATATACTGTATATACTGTAAACTGGCAACTATAGATTTATTTTAGTTAGTTAGTTCCTTGCTAAATTGCTTATAATAATAATAATAATAATAATATTAATTTATATTATAATTCATATTATATTATCATTATTCTCAGTTCATTGAAATCTGTAGCAGATTACAAGATCTACAATCGGGCTTCAGTCCACATCTTAATAAACACATACAGATAGTAGTAGAACTGCAGCTGGACCTACAGTCAAGCTGTTTGGATCTAAAAGGTTGCTGTTGGTCGGTTCGTATACTTGGGTTCTGCTTCCTCCTCGGCACAGTGAGCTGGGCGGGGCTCTGGCACGCGCGTCGCTCTGGGGTGGATGTTGTTTTTATCACCAGGCTCACCAGAGCCCCAATGGCTCCTATTGATGGCTAAACTAATAACGAGAGACCTGGCAACCTGCCGGCTGGCACGCACCGCTGCTGTGCCACGCCAGGCCTATGTCTCACACTGTATCCCGACATGAATACTATTATTTTTAAGTTTGTGTACATTTTGATATAATTTTAAAATACATTTAGATATATGTAACTTGGGATGAATGTGGCGGATAAGATTTGAAGAGATTATACTTCTGTTATGTTTATTATTATTATTAGAAACATGTTCATGCTATTTCTAGGACAGTACTGCTACTACAGCTCAATGAGAATAGCCAGGGAGGATCAATAGGAGGATTGTGGACATTCATTTCAATCAAAGAATCAAATGTTCCAGTGCTCATGAGCAATTTGAAGGTGAACTAGCCCTTTAAAAAGCACCTAACCCCCACACCGGTCGTCTGTGAGCCTTGTTCACTATTCCATTACATGGCGTATTAGGCATGCTCTTTTAGAACAGTGGCTGTATCTCCCTGTGCCGGCGGATCGAAACTTAATCAGGCTTCTTCGTGCGCTAATTCATAATGTCTGCCAGAGACGAACGCACGGTCACTCCTCTTTGCAAAGCTGCTTTGAATAAACACATGCTGAACGCCCATTGTGGCTCTCTCACACAATCTGTGGTACACACCACTTGGCCATCCCTGTGGCGTCCTCTTGCATTCACCTTAAGGTGTTGAATCTGCAAATGCCTACTTATTATACAATTTGTGATCATTATAATTATATATAGACTATATCAACTACAGCTGAGCTCTCGGTTTAGAGGGTTAGACAGTTAAATAAGCTCCTCCCAGAAGCCTGCAAGCCGAGAACCAATCAGGAGACCGGCAGGGGGGGCGGGGAGAGAGTGGATTCAGAGAGCAGCGGTCCAATCGGGGGGTAGAGGGGTGGAGTCAGAGCTCACATTTGTTGCGTGTTCATCAGTGTCAGTGTTACCTAGTCTGCCTTTAAGGGGCGTCATCTTAAAAGCCCGACAGTTTGTTTTCTTCACCTCTCAGCCGTCCTCCTCCTCCTCTCTCCTTTCCCTCCCAGAAAGTGCAAATTGTCGTGACTGTTCTGGACTATGACAAGATCGGCAAGAACGACGCCATCGGCAAGGTGTTCGTGGGCCTCAACAGCTCGGGCACGGAGCTGCGCCACTGGTCCGACATGCTGGCCAACCCCCGCAGACCCGTGGCCCAGTGGCACGTGCTGAAGCCGGAGGAGGAGGTGGACGCCCAGCTGTCCACCAAGAAATAGGCGGGGCCCCTTTCAGCGCCCCCCCCCCTTGCCCCTGTAGTGCTCTTTAGCCAGTATGTGTAAATACCTCAGTGAAATATGGGTCCATCATCCATCTTCAGCCCCGCCCCCTTCCCCCCTCCCCCCCTGTCTTTATCGCTGCTCTCTTTTCTAATCATTCAATGTCCCGTCTTTTGCTTTTCCTGTGTGTGTTTGTCGGGTTCTGACCTCTTCTTGTCCTCCCTCAGCCTTTAAAGGTGCAGTCGGCACACACTGTCTGTCGTCCGATTGTGTTAAAGCTGTTGTTCCACCCTGTCAGCTGTCAGTCAAATCAAAACCAGTCCGGCTCTGTGCCCCACCTGGCTCTGGATTCAGGCTCTGGATTCAGGCTCTGGATTCAGGCTCTCCACCCGAGTCAACCAGTCAGATGCAAGGAGCTGTGCTCTGCCTATCTCTCCCAATCACGGATTGGTGGTCTGGGGAGCGAAATAGGGGCGGGCTCTGGTTTTATTTATTTATTTATTTATTTATTTCAGGTTACTTATTCTTGCTCAATTCTCCAAAGTTACCTACTGCACTTTTAACCTGCCCTGTATTTTATCCCCCCCGACTCATTAATTAACATTGTCCATCTCTAAGCCCTTACACATCC
>JAODLI010000016.1:1622926-1634364 GCA_027575585.1 Percopsis omiscomaycus
TCCATCTCTAAGACCTTACACATCCCCCCCCAACCAAATGCCCCCCTTCTTTTAAGCAATATGATCTGTATAGATAGCGCATGACTGACAGAATTTATGGTACCACACTTGTATATATCAGTATGCAGACAAAAATGATTTCTAGTTTATGTGTTTGTATGTTGTTACCTGTTTCCTAATCTGTGTATATCTTGATGTTTTTAATAAGATGTTCTATTTTAAATTATGTAAATGCAGATATAGAGGAAAGCCAATATTATATATACTGTATGTCCCAGGATTTAAAAATTCTACCTTATTGCATTCCAGAAAAAAAGGGAATCACAACCTGACTGCTTGTTGGGATCACATTGTAAAGGATGGGGTCTGGCTTCACGTTAAATTAAGGCTCATTCTAGAAAATAGATGTTCAACTCAAAAATACAAGGCCATTAACTACTATGGTTCTGCGGGGTAAATTATGCTGCTGGAAAATTATACAAGCACATGATTTCTTATAACGTTTTATACCTATACGTTTAGCTTGTTGCACACACTGTTAAGAGAAACTTGATGCAGGCCAGTTAGCGTTTTGTTTGTTCATATTTGGCAAAGGTCTGTTTCCTCTGAGCAAAGTAGATTTATTATTTTAAAGGCCATCCATTTACACACAATAACGCCTTTTTAAAAACGTCCTGTTGACCCTCTATGAGAAACAAGCACTGAGCAAGTGCCATTGTGTCCTTACGCTTGTGTAACAAGATTTTGTTCAATAGCCTTGCTGTTGTTGGGAATATACTGCGTTCCACTGGGTCCCAGTCTCCAGAGAGGGAGCAAAAGAGTTCTGACTCGCGTTTTAAGATAACTATTTTTTAGAGCAACTCAGCGTCTTGACTATTTTTAGTAAACTGCATGATTTTTTTTACACTATTTAATAAAGGCTGGGGTGGGGGAGATGTGCTGACACCAGGGGGCTGTCTCTTCTGATGCAACCCCCTTGCCTTCAATCAGAAGAGGGAAATAATCAAAAATAGTGATTCAACTTTTGGAGTGAATTTACGGGTCAATATTTGACGGTATTGACGAGAGATTAGTTAAGTTTCTGAACACTGCCATTTTTCAGGGAAGTGACTTAAGTCTCCCACGCACACTCCCGCTAGCTAGTTGTAGCTTTGGTTTATTGGGAACAATTGCTTTGAGTTGCCTTCTTACAGTGACAATAGAGTTAGCCATGTTTTACTGCCAACCTTATATGTGGTTACTGTTTTGCACTGGGTGTCTTTGAACCGACGATCGCTTGTTGACTTTCTTACACCGTTTGGGGACTGCGTTGGCAGGCGTCCTTTCCGTATGCTTTGCCTGCTAACTCTGAGAAGTCCCTTATTGGCTTATTATCAAGTAAGAATGACGCTTCGTCTTTCGGCCAACAGCCATTCCATCACTCGCTTCCTTGTTGTTGCCGCAGGACAACATCAAGGGAATAGAAACCAACCGTAAAAGTTAATGGTCTGCATCATGTCCTTTACTACGGGTCCAATTAGAAGAGGAGTACGTTTTAATCCATGACAACCATGAAGTCTCTTACCTTGGAGGAACCTCTTGCATATACTCGATGCTAGCTTCGGGAGGACTTTCTAAATGTTTTCAATGTTATTGTGTAGTTGATAGCACTATTATGAAAAAAGCTACGTGTCATTCCATAGGCGTCTCTTGAGGACTGCTTCGTGTATCACTGTGACTGCCGTGTGTGCTTAGAAATTTAGACTTATCAGTACAGTAGGTAGCCAACCAGTTTGTTCTGTAGTGATGTTGTAGCGTTAACGCCATCCCCTTATACACGCAGAGAGAGTGCCGACGACCCCCGCACGCACCCGGTGTGTGTGTGTGTCTGGTGGGAGAGGGGGTCGCACGGTGGGCTTATACAGGCAACGATGTGCGACGTTTTTATCGGAGCGAGAGCGCGTCGCTTCACACAGCATTTTGTTGAGCACTGTGCAATACTTATATGTTCATCCCATAGTGTTACGTCGGTGGTGTTGCCCGAAAAAGGCTATATCGGAACGAGGATTCTGATGGAGAGAGATATACACAACCTCGCCAGTCAAATGGTTAGGACACAGCACATGTAGATTATACTTAGGTTGAGTTTGATGCCCTTAAACCTCTGTTTTAGGGTTCCTTTCCCTCCTCCCCCGGTTTCAACTTTCCTCTTGCATACAGTTCCAGCATCAGATGTTTCAGGGAGTGTTAGGAAAAATACCAAACTAGGCACATTTAAATATGTCCTTACCCCTCAAAATGCCATGTATATATTTACATATTTGTGTCAAAGATGTATATCTAGAATAACTATAAAATTAGATTAATATAATTAGAGTCTGTCGCAAATGTCAATCTATCTATTGACGACATAACCAATATCTTATCACGCTGATATTGTAATTTACATCCATTGTTTATTTGTTTGTTTACAGCCCTATCGAATACCCTTTTATATTTGAGATGAAATCTCTGAATGTACAGTTTGGACTGTGTGTTGGTGTAGATTATTTTAACCGTGAGACTAGGTGTATGTTTCACTTTATTTTACTGTTGATGTTTATTTTTCTCTCTTATTCTCTTTATTTCATCAGCCCAATTGGGTAAAAGTTCCTGTGTTCATTGACATTCCAAAAGGATTGAATATACTTTAATCACAGCTTTACACCTCCCCTTGATTAAAAACCTCAGAAATAGAGGAACATTTTCTTGCAAATAACAGCGCGGTTTCAGATTAAATTCACATTTCATAGACTCTGTCAAAAAACAATTGCCATCATGTAATGGTAATGACATAAAGCAAATTACCTTCTTCTGATTCTGATTTTGACACACGTGTACAAATACATCAGGGAACTCAGTAATAGGCAGCATTGCAGAACTCATCAGTTTGCGAGGCACGTGGGATTACACTAGACTAAGCCATTACACTGAAATGTAAAAGTAATGCTCCTCTTATTACGATTTCCTACCAAAGTGTGCGTATAATCGACCCTAAACCACCACCTTGTAATATACCTTATCAAACTCTCTGTGTTAACTTAAGATTCTCTCAAATATTACACCAACGAAAAGCCACACTAACCTTTTCAATACAAAGCTGTGTAAAGTATTAGAATCTGATGCTGTAGAAAGATCCTAGTTGCCTTTGTGTATATCAGCTGCCTGCTTGAGTATTTTGTGTGTGGAACTTTTTCTCTGTAATCTTGTAGAGCTGTTCGGGGTGTTTTCTCTCCTGCCATATCGCCCGCGGTCCCCGCGAGCTGCTGACGGTTATATTTGCTGTGTATACCTTCATTTTTGATGAGGTGTTTTACAGTTATGTTTCACTTTGTGTAGTGATTCACTCCGTGGAGTTTTCTGACTGTTGTTATATAACTTCATATACACAAATGATCAATAAAAATGTTTTATTTCCTGTTGATACAGAACTGTTGTCATGCCATCTGTTAATTCAATGAAAATGTAAAGCATTTTAAGTTTATATATATTTATATAAATTAGTGTTAGCCTACTTGTTCTTCCGATGAAGCACGTTCAAATTTGCATTACTACTATCCGTATAATTATTAGCAGTAATGTGAATAACCAGAGAATTAAAAGCTATGTATAATGATTAGTAATATTATTACTGTTATTATTACTGTTTTTGTTATTATTGTGATCTATAGCATATTTTCTTTGGTATTTTTTCGTATGGTTCCAATGAACCAGTTGCACAATCCTCTGCTGCCATCTATAGGACTCAAAGAGAAACGCACCCCATTTGTACAAAAGCTACTACACCTTTATTTAGAATGTATTACGAAGCTGTTTATGAGAGTCATTTATGGTGTTAAGTCATTCATTACTTAATGAATGACGTATAAAACTTAGTTTTATACTTTCTTTCTCCATTACTCTTGCGTACGTGTTCTGGCCCAGAGATATGTTTTTAGATATTGTGACATTTTATTTTGTATGTGAACAGTTCTACTAACAGGTTAAAAAATAAATTGACAGAAACATGCAAATCCAATCACAAGTTCATTCAATCAATATAGGGAAGTTAATATCTTATTTAGATGTCTACATAAAAATGGTACCGGTTGGTTAGACCCAGACAATGCCGGTGTTTTGCCGTAATATGTAACCCTGCGTGAACTGCACGCCCCTCGCGTTAAAGTTATGCAGGGGTGCATATCACGGCAAGTGGAACATAATAACCTAATAACCAGCCTTACTGTGAAAATCCCCCCACCCCAATCCGAAAATTTTCCTGTTGATCCCAGTGTAACGGAGGCCAGTGGTACATCAAGGTGCTGCGCTGTGCAGAGTAAACCTCACTCCCCGACACCTTAAGACACGTGTTAGTGACAGACGCCAGGGCCCATTGGGTTTTAGCCTCCCTTACTAACACGTCCGCCTCCCACGCCGGGGGTCCGGGTTCGAGTCCGGTGCGGGACTGGACCGGTTACACCAGCATCACATGATTCATACAGTATAAATGTGGGGCTTGTATTAGTTGGGGTGTTGGTCTGCGTTCGTTATTATCCGCTATGAATTACATGTTTTAAGGATTTTGTGTTGAGAAGAACATCGGTTATTTACACTCTTCTAAAGAATGTAGATTTTCTTCTCTTCTTTTCCATTCACAGGGAATTAAATATGAAATAGTACCTCCTTCATTGGGTCCCGGTTTGGTTACGATATCCGAGTGGCATGCGCGAAGGGGGAACATTTCACGTCAGGGGTGCATATTACGGCACAACACCATAGTGGTTAGACATTTCTTGTATTCTGCAGTGACTAGAAGGCTTTTATTCTGAAAGAGGAACGTGCAGACGTAGAAGCGTACATTTAGTTACGCAAACTGCGAGCTGCGAAGTGAGGGTTAGTTTGACAGTTCTCCTCGCAGTAAAGTTGTTTGCTGGTGTTTTCTCTGTTACAAACAAAGCTGCAGCCGTCAGAAGAAAGCCAACATGCTTTCCTACATCATCGGCGTGAGTATAATTATCATAATATTTGTACAAAAAGTGCGGAGTCGTGCATTAGCTCACGCTAACGAAGTTGTGGTGTTTTGGGGGCTTTGGCCAGAAAAGCGTGACTCATTTCTTCTGTGAGCTTTTATCGTGTAATGTGATGGACAACGCCCAGACATAGGGCCTACGTTGGGCTAAAATTAGCTTTCCGATCGGTGTATTGGTGTGAATCTTGCTCCTTTACTTTTCCCTTCATACCAGCTCATCCGGGGTGGGTTTGACAGCATCCTTAACCTCGTATTTAGGCTGTTCTTCTCCAAGAGGAAACCTGCCATCACCTTACAAGACCCCAACATCAAGTATGCCCTGCGCCTCATCGATAAACAGGTAACACAATATCACGGTAAATCCTCCAATGTCTGCCGTGCCAGTTTGACCAGAACACATGACGTAATGTGAACATGCACGTACAGTACTGTAGGGCCAGGCTGCTGACACACCACATAACCTTCACGTTCTAGTTGAGCCAAGCAACCGTGGCGTCGTGCAAATAAATGACTGTATTCTGCTCGCTACGTGCAGCAGGTCCAATGGGTTATATGTAAATACAATTCTAATGTAACGTTACTTCTAATCTCTTCATAGCGCTTTAGTATTTGCATTGACATACACTGAGGTCGAAATCACTTATTTAAATTATTATACAGCCCTGAGGCCAAATGTTTCTACACAACACAAAGGCTATGCATCCAGTGGCCAAGCAGGAGATAGGAACTGTGCAGCTGGAATATGCATATGGCATGTTTACTGTATGTAAACAAGCCGAAATAAACAACCAGACAGATTTCAGAGATGAACACTGTGGTTTTTTTTGACAGTGTGCAGACCTGTCACTTAAGCATCCATACTGATTAACGCTGGTCTTCTATATTACTGTACAGATTGTCAGTCATGACACAAGAAGGTTTCGCTTCGCCCTGCCCTCCGCGGAGCATGTTCTGGGGCTCCCCACTGGTCAGTATGGTTGAGGTTATAGCCACTGCTCACTTGATGAGAATAGCCTATTCTAACTGTGCATCACAGTAGATCTTGGTTAGGGGGACTCGATAAACCCTGTGAGGTTGTGGTTGTCATCCAGTGAGAAGGTCACCTGTTGTGTTTCCAGGGCAGCACATTTATTTGTCTGCCAAAGTAGACGGGAAGCTGGTGGTTCGTCCGTACACGCCCGTGTCCAGCGACGACGACAAGGGCTGCGTGGACTTGGTGGTGAAGGTACCGACGTTAGCAAAGTGAAAGATCTTTATTCACAGCGTGAGTTACTGGTCTTCCCTTAACCCTTTTCCTCTAACTGTTGTTCTTAATTCCCAGATTTACTTCAAGGATGTTAATCCCAAATTCCCAGAGGGAGGGAAGATGAGTCAGTATTTGGAAAGCCTCAAACTCAACGACACCATCGACTTCAGAGGTCCCAGTGGTCTGCTGGTTTATAAGGGCAAAGGTGAGTTTCCTAACACACCGTACTGTGGAGTAGATGTACACAATCTGTGCTCCCACATTGACAAATTAAACTTGTGTCAAATAACAGTGGATGTCACCTTATTCTGTTACCCGGGTTTATTTACATATTTTCTTTTTAACTTTTACTTACTTTTACTATGACGTGTGTGTGTATGAGACAAATAAAATATGGAATGGCAATAAATGAGGAATGTTCTCAATGACCGTACTGTAGATAAACCTAGTCGGTATCTATCTCCATAGGAGTGTTTGCCATCCAGGAAGATAAGAAGGCAGCGCCTGTGACCAAGCAGGTGAAGCATGTGGGCATGATCGCTGGAGGAACGGGTAAAGGAACACCTACGGTTGTTTCTCTTAATGCCACCAGTTGCTCCAGGTTATAATGTGTGTGTGTGTGTGTGTCTGCTGTAGGGATCACCCCCATGTTGCAGATCATCACAGCAATGATGAAGGATCCTCTAGACCAGACTGTTTGTCATCTGCTCTTTGCCAACCAGGTGGGTTTTTACAGCCAGCCAGCCAGCCCAGAGGTTCTAACTGTTTTTCTGGCAACTGCACAACACACCTCTCGCCTCCTGTGTGTTTCCCCCAGACTGAGAAAGATATCCTGCTCCGCCCGGAGCTGGAGGAGATCCTGGCCAACAACCCAGACAGGTTTCAGCTGTGGTTCACTGTGGACAGAGCCCCAGACGGTGAGAACCGTCTCGTACATTCACTCATGCAGCGTGCTCTGATTGGTCGACGTGCTGCAGGTCTAAAGTTCCGTAGCATTATTATCACAGTCCGAAACGAGCTCCGCCCTCTAAGTCCAGTGGGTCGATTCCCATAGGTGCTGCTGCCTTCAGTTAAGTTTGCATTCCCTACCTGGGTTCAAGGCTCACTTTCAACAAGACGTTCACTGCCACAGCAATATAGGACGATATTTCCTTAGCATTGTTTTCTGCCAGTGTAGCCATTGAGTCTATGTATTTTAGACTAAAGTGTTGGGTTTACGTATTAGGTTTAGACATGAAACGTTTTTGCATACATCCTTTTTTTAGTTATTACCTGTTATTGTTTGTTTTGCACTATTCCCATCAACTCAGCTGCTGTAACATCTGAATTTCACTTCTGGGATTAAACCGTTTGAAATGCTTCATCAGACATTGACCAATCAGAGTGCCCGACAGCTAAATAGTATTTCTATAACTACTATTTTCAATTAATTATTATTAACATTATTAAAATAGTTTATGGATGTTGTGTGGAGGCAGCCTTGTTTATCCTGTGTGTTTGTGTGTGTGTCAGACTGGGAGTACAGTCAAGGCTTCATCAGTGAAGACATGGTAAAGGACCACCTGCCCCCACCCTGTGATGACACCCTCATCCTCATGTGTGGACCCCCTCCAATGATCCAGTTTGCCTGCAACCCGAGCCTGGATAAAGTTGGCCATTCCAGCAGCCAGAGGTTCACCTTCTAGACGGCCTGGGTGAACAAAGGTTTGTCCCGGGGCTTAACTCTAAAACGCTATCCCCAAAAGCATTAAAGCACTCCCACGGCTGCAGAGAGCATTGCACTATGTATTTATATATCTATGTATATCC
The DNA here is from genome assembly GCA_027575585.1 of Percopsis omiscomaycus. Taxonomy (NCBI): domain Eukaryota; kingdom Metazoa; phylum Chordata; class Actinopteri; order Percopsiformes; family Percopsidae; genus Percopsis; species Percopsis omiscomaycus. The sequence goes on from JAODLI010000016.1 coordinate 1,631,008, forward strand.
TCATCATCTGGTTGAATCATCGTGTGAAAGCACCATAGGCCCTTGTTTGGAACGCGAGATGGAATATTAACAAATGTATCTAGAGTACCGGCCTTGTTAGTGCACACACACCGGTCACTGTGGCAACCAGTCTGGCGTCAGTCTCCATTCCAACATTTGAAAATGTTCAGATTCCCCTGTATTCGATGCCCAAGTCGAACAGCTGCATGTTATTTGCCGCTGCTCTGTTCTAACTATGTCGTCATCTTGTGAGCCTAAGCGCCGCCCAACACCGGCGTCACTGCTCAAGTGACATAATGCCATTAGTTTGAATGGGGACCGATGGCAGCCATGTTGGCAGGTATTACTACTAACAAGGGAGATCACATCATTGGGTGTCATTACCTACATGACACCACTTTCACAGACTGTTCCCCTGCATTTGACCGCGTGACTACAAGCTGTACCAAACCTATGGTCCTGCTGTGGAACAGCCATTCGATTATTTTTTTTTATATTTAATATTTCAAGAGTTAAGGTTTATTCCTGAGTGCCTTAACATTTGCTAAGCTGTTAAGTATAACCTTTTGTATGCATTGTTAAAGAACTGTGGCTACTAGCTTCATTTATGCAGAATATTCTGCAATTCAGTGTCATATTTACCATTTGTGATGACAATGTCAATATCGTGCTGCTGAGTAGATCGACCTTTCAGTCTACCTATTGTTTGGATATGCAACATGTATCAAATAAATAATGTCCCATTCTAATTTAATGTATTATTTGTGTGTTTTGAAAAATGTGCTTTCAGAAGAAAAGTTTAGCATGTACTCTGGAAATAGCCAGTACGCCCTTATATTATTTTCTATAGTTCTGTTCATGTTAACCGTTATCTTTTTGTACCAAGGTAAATACATTCATCTTTAACATGCACAATAGTCAGTTATTTCATAACGTTTCCAAGCAGTATGAACACATTTCAGTATTACGCCAATCAAGAAGGAGACAGGTTGTGTAATGACTATTCTTTGCGTTCCAGCCCATCCTTTAAACGTCCACCAAATCAGGATCCAGAATTGTTTCTTGTGGGCATTTCAGCCAATCGGAGCACAACATGTCAGGTGGTTTATCACCTGCATTTACAACTATAGTATCTACCTTCAATTGAACAAAAGACTAAAATAGCATCTCAATTAAAGTAGATGCCACTAAAAACAAAGCATTAATTATTAAAGTAATCCAGCAACTGCTCATTTTTATTAACAAAACATTTAAAAAACACCTACATTGTTTTGGCTGACATGGCCAAGGATTGTATGCAAATTTGAGTACCACACAAACATTTCCAATACAACAAGAGTAACACTGTGACATAAGGAAGGCCAAGAAACTTGGTAAAAAGTGAATACAAAACAAAGGTGTGATAATACTAGCATAAACAAAGATGTACATATATGTAATAGATGTTGGTCAGGTCATGCATAATCAACCTCAATAAATATATAAATGGTTATACTTCAAAAACGATAACATATGGAAACCGGGGCATAAAAAGTCTAAAAAAAAATGGGGATGATATTGGCACATTTGATGTTCCTCACATGCTGTTGTCAGGGGAACACAGAGTCCTCACTTAGGAATGCATCGTCCTTCAACATGCTCTGGAAAAGACGCATGAAATTGGTCTTAAAAGCTTCAACATGCCACTTTACAGTGTAGGTCACTTTGTTACTCCCAACTATAAGTACCTCAGTCAGTGATAAATACCAGCACAATGGAAATTTGATGGTTGAAATAAGTTTAACCATATGTTCAGTATGTGTACAGTCTCCTACCGTCAAATTGTTGATGCCCTCAGAAAACACTCCGATCTCTCGAACAGCCCCCTCTGAATCTTCCATCTACCAAGAAAATAAAAAAAAAACTATTAGACACAATTCAAATAAAAATCAAACAGCAATGCAATCACACTCCAGAAACTCCATAACTACGGATTACTATTCGTAAAAAAAAAATATCTGTAACATTCTAGTTACACACTAGAATGTTACAGATATTTATTTCAATGATGATAGAAAATGTCTGAATTCTATTGAGAATAATCAAACAAGTGTCAAAACAAGGTCCCATGTAAAGTTCTTACAAAGCCGTACCTGTTCCAGCTGGTCCAGGTTGTCTTCGTAGATCCTGAGGAGCTTCTGGAAGCTGCTGTTCTTGGGCATGTCAATGTCCATGGGACAGACGTATTCTTCGTGGTCCTCTTGCCGTTTCCTCCTCAGGGTCCCGAAGCCCCCAAACGACAGTCTCCTGGGCTGCACCCGGGGCCAGCGACACAGCAGTACAGTTTATTCGCCACAAGGAGGTAGTGTTGAGCAAAATACAGGCCCCCAGCTTTACACATTCACACTGTTTTGTCCAATCGTGCCACATAACAGAATGGTGGAGTGACCTTTGCTGAAAGTAGTTCCTCTCAACCATGGAGACAAAATACTAATTTTGCTCAGATGTTATGTACTGTATGTGTATACGCTACATAGCCTGATACCCTCATGCATTCACATAACTATTACTATACTTTACACACAATTACAATAGCGTTTCCATCTCAATCCCGCCCCCTTGGGGTGAACACAACACATTGCCACACTGTGCCCACCACCACCAGATGACGCGTGCTTCCATTCACCTTGACTCTGGCCGTGGCTGTGAGGGCGACGTAATCTGGGTTCTCCAGGCAGTCCTGTTTGAGGCGCTGGGCCTCAGAGCCGATCAGCAGGTGGAAGTGCGTGGCCAGGTGTCGCCTCAGCAGGGTCTTGCTGGGGGGGATATTGAGCAGCAGGGCCAGGGTCTCCACGTTGAAGCGTGGCTCCAGAACCTTTCACGGGAGACCACAATAATAACACTATTGTCAGGATTCATTCATTATAAAACACTTTATTAACAGACTCCCCACTCACATTGTTGGTGACGCTTTGCGATCCAGAAGTTTTCCTCGGATACATGATTTATTTTCACAGAAGTAAATCAGGAAAATCTTAGTTGGCAATAATTCAGAGCCACTCTTGTTACTTGAGGTGTGTTTTCCTTGATGGAAAAGTTTTTTTTTTAAAAGGACACGTTCTTTTGTACGACAGAATATTACAAATCTGACCAACTTATCCTGCTCGCCTATCACCCGATAAAATGTGTTTCAAATACATTTTGAAATAAAGTATGAAATCTCCCCTTTACTGTGGCCCTTTTTAGAACTGCGAAAAACGACTGGATCACAAATCAAATAATCTGTGACTTGTTCCTACTAGCAATTACAATTAGGTCATTTAGCAGACGCTTTTATCCAAAGCGACTTACAATTACATGGTGCTATTACATGGAGCA
>JAODLI010000016.1:1634464-1653362 GCA_027575585.1 Percopsis omiscomaycus
CACACACACACACACACACACACACACACACACACACACACACACACACACACACACACACACACACACACAGTTGTGTTTCCACAATAAACAATGTGTGTACTTTTAGACTCACAAGGGGAATTACTTTGGGTTGGGTGGGGGGCACAAGAAGATACAACAACAAGGAAACAATATCGTTTTGGCAAATAAAATCATCCATATTGCATTAGCAAAGCCAATGGCACTCTCTGAAGGACCCTGAAACAACGCCAAGCCCAATGAGAGTCTCATGCCGAGGGCAGCTGACTGACACATTTTCTCCAGTACCTTCAACACTGCAGTGTTAACAAACAAAGCACTTCAGATTATAGGCCTAAGCCTACCTATTACTAATATCATGTTTGACGGTAACTGTCCAGGCTGTGGCTAGCGATATCTTAAAGGTTTCTGCACTGGGAGCATAGCCGCCGCCAGCAGAAAATGAAACAGGGGGGCAATTGAAATGCAGAGAGGGAGCGGTAACTTGCGTACGCACACTATATACTCGTTTTACAAGTGCTTCACTACGCCACACCACACACATACACACATACATGTATATTCTAAAAAAGACTGAGCGCGCCCACACTTGAGAAGTCTTCAACAATTCATTTAGAGAGGACAGGAAGAAAGTGTACCCCTCTTCGGTAGCACTTCCGGGTCACAGTAAAAAAGGTCTATTAAGAAAACAGCGCTGAAGCAAAAGAGGATCTTAAGAACAGCAATGTGGAAGACCCAAACATCGCTCCTGCCACACCTCCAAACCGAAATGCAGTTAGAACATTCCTGCTATCAGAGACGGACTCTTAAAGTGCCGAACGGATTGAAAAGTAATTGTTCTAAGGCTAGTTTACTATGCCGCTTTGATAATGACATGACATACAAGAGCGGTGCCGAGCACTTATACCCACCCAATGTTAAAGACGTGCCAAAGGACAAAATGCACATTTTGGGGGAACTGGATAATTGACGGGAGATAACAGCTGCTGCATGTGTGTGTGTGTGTGTAATGTGTAAAGCTTCTCTTTAGGAACTGCTGCCATTCCCCATTATACGTGTCTGGCGGCGGTACAGGGAACACATAAGGACATAATATGATACGTTTTAAATCTCTGGCCACATTAATTTTATGAAGACGTTTTAATAACAACACACCCGTATCACTTCATTGACACACGCACTCACTCTAATTCTGTTCCCAGTTCAGCACAGCAGGTGGTACCATCCTCATTAAGACATTGGTTGCTTTATGGCGGCAAGACAACTGTTTCTATTAATAGGGCCAATGAACCACCAAGCCTATAAATAGCTCCACCCACTGCTAGCAACATCTACAGGAACAAAAGCTCACTGTTTATAATACCACCTCTAGTGTTAATTGTAGCTTTACCATAGCATTCTTTTTCATGTGGATTTTTTTTATATTCTGTACTGGTTTGTTTTCATGTAAATATTCTGTTTACAGGTGCATCTAAAAAATATATTTTTTTTTTTGTAAAAAAGTGAAAACCTGAAAGAGAAAAAGTGAAACTTTCATATATTCTAGATTCATTACACATAAAAGTGAAATATTTTGTTAAGTAAAAGCATTAAGTGAAAGCATTTTTTTGTTTTAATCTTGATGATTACGGTTTACAGCTCATGGAAATCTAAATCCCAGTATCTCAAAATATTAGAATAAAGAATTTATAATACAGAAATGTTAGAGACTGCAGAAATGTATGCACTCAATACGTCAGGGCTCCTTTTGCATGAATTACTGCATCAATGCAGCATGGCATTGAGGTGATCAGCCTGTGGCACTGCTGAGGTGTTATGGAAGCTCAAGTTGCTATTTTTTATTGATGCAGTAATTTATGCAAAAGGAGCCCCAATCCAATAATGACTGAAAAAATTAACATACTTTTCAGAAGGCTGACAGTATTTCTGTATTATAAAATATTTATTCAAATTTTTTGAGATACTGGGCTTTTGATTTCCATGAGCTGGAAGCCTAAGATTAAAGATCAAGATTCAAGAATAAAATAAAATAAGGCTTGAACTATTTAACTTTATGTGTAATGAATCTAGAATATATGAATATATACAATTTCTTTAATTCAATTACAGGGAATTTTTTTTTACTTTTCCACGATATTCTCATTTTTTGAGATGCACCCGTATATTTTGTATTTTACTTTTGTATATTGAATGACATGTTTTTAAAAGGTGATATATAAATTATTATGATTCATTTATTCATTCATATTATTATTACTACAACTACTACTACTACTACTACAACAAAGATCAAGCCAGTCAGGCTTAATGTGCCCCAACAAATAATCCTAAAATATTAAAGGGCTGTTCAATGCATAATGCAAATAGTATTAAGCTGTGTTTTACATTGTTCTGACTGGTTCTTTAAATCATTTAATGAAATACAGTAAGATGTAGCTACTACCAGCTGCGAGGTATTCATACATTACCATATATATTTTGAAATAACATTATTTGAATTGTTTCACACACAATTAGCCAATTCAGCCAGTCAGTAACTGTCCAGATGAATAGAGTTTTATGGTACAGTACCTCTAGTTGTAGAGGCATGGCGCCCCCATCTGGTCAAACTATAGTACAACATATTATGTCACCCGTGCATTTTCTGTTGGAGAAAGCGATTCCTTTGGAAGCCTACTCTGGCGGTATGAACATCAGAAAGGCCTCACCTGACAAAGTAAATTAATTACATGTGCAGGGACCGCCTCTTAAATGCCACGGTAAGTCCAAGGTGATCGACGCAGAAACCTCAACATGGTCTACCTGAGATTGAGAGAGAAAACTCACCCTCGCAAGTGCCTGCGGTAGCCTATTTTGGATATCACAGTAAATCCACAAATTTGGCATATTTTGTGAAAATGCCTACTGCAAATGGGTTGCTGCAACATACTGATACTTTATAACATATTAATGTACGTTTTGCTTGATGTATACCATGATTAAACACACATTTTCTAAGTTAAAGGGTCTGTTTGTCTGAACCTCCTTGGAACCAACCTTGAAGATTCTTTGACGCACACTCACACAGACGGCCAACGCTCAAGACAATAGCAAATAAAAGACAAGAGGCAGTTTGCATTTGAACCCAACTCAATATTTTAATGAAAACAAAAACACACTGACAAAGAACTAGGACCAAGTGAAGCACTACACATTCCAGCGGCACAGTAGTTACCGTTTACAGAGGGAAGCCAGGGCGTGAGCAGTCAGAAAGCCCGCCCTATATTCTCTCGAGTCATGGCACGGGCAAAAAAAACAACACTCCATAGTAACATCAGATGACAACAGATACAGCTGTAGCAAGAACACACCAGAAGCGCTGCATGTTTAAAGCATAGACTGTATAAATAAATAAATGGACAAACCCTCCGTGACGTCACCCATAGATTATCGAAAGAACGGGTTTGAAGCCAAGTGTGCTGGCTCGGGCCGTCGCCATCTTGGCAGTGTCAGACTCCCGTCTAACTTTCGGCTATGTATAATGAATGGATAAATTGATGGCTTGATGGAATATATTTTCAATTGATGAGTTATATAAAAATCCCCCCCCCCTGTACAGTTGTCATGAACGGGGAAACTAGCTATAGAGACCAAAATCGCTTTTTGTACCAGGTTGTAAACATGTTTATTTCTGCTGTAAAGTTGGACATTTTAACATGGGGGGTTTATGGGGATCGACTCGCTTTTGGAGCCAGCCTCAAGTGGCCATTCGAGGAACTGCAAGTTTTGGCGCTTATGGGCTTCATTTCTAAGAATCGAATTTTGCCGCTTGGTTTAAAGCTGCGGAGGATAACATTTAATGTTATAATATTCACTTTTAATTGTCAGTGGTATGTGATTTGTTCTCTCCTTTGGACCCCTTGAATTGGGTACAGTGGTGGGGAATATACTGGTTCAGGGGCGATGCTGTTAGATGTCAGTTAGAGGGTCGCTATGGTAACTATGTTGCTACTGAAGGTTGGATACAGAACAAGACAGATCTGGTAAACACACATAGCGTGCAGTTGCACCATGTGACCTTTAGGCCACCAATTTGCAGATACTATCCCGTGCAGCTTTAAAGACGCGGGAGCAGTAGAAACATACTGGACTGCCAAGAAATGGGAAAAATCTTCCAAAAGAACAACATCAAAAAAGATCCATCCACAATGATTCTTTATATCAAAAATATATCAATGGGTCTATGGCTACACAAACAGTGAAAGAATACACGTACAATAGCAAATATGTACAAGTCGCATCTGAGCTGAACTTAGCAAATTCTTAGCAAATTCATTATATACACACACACAAAGAATCTTGTCCCAGTCAGGCAGTATAATGTGGTCACCTTTATGACAACACAAGGACATCAGTCTTGACTGGGTTAAATCCCATGTAGGAGAACAGGGTCCAAAAACGTTACAGCGTTGTGAATGTGCTTACTGACAGGTCTGTGTGCTCCTGTCTTTGTTTTTCGAAAGCTGCCGTGTAGCGACTAAACGAGCATGTCAGTGTAACAGAACTTCTGTCCCAGTGGCCATTTTGTGGTCACCACTCACAGCAGTCTGAAGACACGCCTGCGTTCAGTACAACAAACAGATACTTTAACAGTTTCTAAACATCATCATTTCGTGTGAGGCGTGTCAAGCTACCTCCTCTAATGGCTGCTCTGTTTCTGGAGTTTGGACACGACCCCATTTCCATTCCCAGACTCCTCACTGTGGCGTTTACCCCCCACCGCATTGCCATGTTGTCCCAGCCCTGAAACAAGACAAGGGGGGTTCAGATACAAAGGGGAGGAGAACAACCATACATTTTCTCTCTGCGGTTAGCTCGACACAACAAGTGCAGAATTATACACCCGGTGCATTGTGGGCCACGACATGCAACGGCAGATCAAATAAAACAAAAACAAAAACACACACCTTGTTGCGCTGAAGGCTCCGGGATCTGTTTGGCATCTTGAGCATAACACATCATGCTGCTAATGGCAGCGTATCCTGAAAACACAGACAAGATCCACAAATGACCACAGGAATAGACGGCTGCAGCCTCGTCTTATAGTCCACTATATAGGGACCATAACTTGGCTGATACCCTTAAAAAGTGGGGCAGGGGAGGAATTTAAGTTGGGTGTACCCACCCTGCTGGTGTGTGCCGGTGCTGGTTTGTGGGTCACCCTTGGTATACCCCAACACACCGCTCTGCCAGTCTCCCTGGGTCAGCGCCGGCATCTGGTAACCTGGGAAACAAGACCGACATACATTCAGCTTCCAGATCTCCGTACTCTATGGCTTAGAACACAGATGGACGGCAACATTATCCCCTGAGCCAGCAGGGGGCAGCGTACCGGATGTAGCAGAAGCGTCGCGCGCTCTGTCCATGGACAGTTCCATCATCCTAGAGGAGGCCTCGTTACCGTTTGTGTTGGACGGAACTGTAGCTAGAAGGCCTGGAGGAGAGGATACAAGAAGACAGGACAGTTGACGTTTTGTAGGGAAGGCAGAATAAGCTAGTACACAGCCCTGACAAGAATGAATGAACGAACCAGAGAAGCTTAAAAAAGGGACAATCACAGATTATTGCTACGTTACAGAAACAATGTTGTTTTGTTGTCAAACGTGAAAAAGCGCCCAACCCCTCCCTCACCTGACAACTCCAGATTGGGTGCATTTCGTGGCAAGCGTTGGCAAGTAGATTAGAGGCACTAAAATTTGGAGAAGAAATAAAGCCACCTTTTCATCGCTACTCTCTCTCCTCCACAGCTTTCCCACAACTTGCCTTCCCACCACCAGACATGTGCACAGTTTTTTTACAACCAAAACAAGTCAGTTTGCAGTAATAGATATGGTCCGTTTTCGTGTTATTGGAGGGCACTAGAAACACATGGGGAAAAAATCTGTGATTGTCCCTTTAAATTAAAATCCATGGCTAGCAATTTTGACCGTGAATACGTCAGTATATGTACTGTATGTATACATGGTCAGTTCAACCAGAGCATGCAGCCAACATGAGATGATAAAGGGAATGGACCCATCTCATGCCACGCCTGCCCCTCGGTCATCGGTGTTGCCCCGACCGTGCGCGCCGCTCACCCAGGCCGCGGTAGCAGGACAGCTGCTGGTAGATCTGCTTCATGCGCTCGATGTTCAGGCAGCTGGCCTCGGCGTGGTGCACCATGGGCTTGGGGTAGTGCACGCCCACCACGCACCTGGCGGCCTTCTGCACGCCCTCCGGGGCGTTCCAGGGCTCGTAGATGTACTTGGCGGGAAACCCCCTGAGCACGGGCAGGTAGCGCCTGGGGAAACACCGGGGAGGGGGGGGGAGGAGGTCACAGTCAGCTGATGTGGATGTGCTGCCACACCCAATGAAAACAAACTGTTGACGTTCCTTCGGGGATGAATGTTTGTTTAAGTTACTACACAACATCCTCCTCTTTTCTGCTGATGTTGCTGTTAGCAGTGTTAGCAATTATTTTAGGATTTAATAATATGTTAATATGTAATGTATGTTGTGAATAACTATGTACTGTATAACTAAGTTAGCCCTGATGATGCTGCCGTCATTATTCTATAAGGTAATGCTGTTTGCTCACCATGACTGGTGTATGCAAGTCGCTCTGGATGAAAGCTAAATGCTAGAAATGTAAATGTGGATGTACACACCGTATGTAGTCTCCGTTGGGGTCGGTGCGGCGGCCGAAGCCCACGGGGCAGTAGCAGTGGAAGAACTGCTGGAAGAAGGAGCTGCAAGAGAGCCACATCCAGCTGCCAGCGTTCACGCTCCAGTCTGCGTCCAGCAGCAGCTCCTCAAACACCTGCATGGGAGCACAGCAGTCAGCCTGGAGACTGCTAACTAGCTAATTGGCTAACTGGCTAACTAGCTAACTCGCTAACGAGAGGCAGGGGTTCGAGCCCCGGAGCTGGCCTACCTGCAAGTATCCTTGAGCAAGATGTCTAACCCCTACCTGCTCCCTGATACTTGTAATTGTACTCACTTTAGATAAAAGCGTCTGCTAAATGACATAATTGTAACTAACTAACTGCCAGAGTGGTGGTTCTCAATGCGATGCTTTTGAAAATGGCATTTTGTTAGCTGCATTATATTCAAAGTATCAGTAGATTCAAGGGGTGTCATGTTATGCTGTTGGTTTAGTAAAGTCAAATACCCTAATATAATACTATACTCTAATCATATACAGCTTAAATAATAATTATACATGTATATATTTATGTTGTCATTGCCTTGGCCAGGCTAACTTTGTGTGTTCCAGCAGGTGGTCGCTCTACCTTCATGCCCTCCTCCCAGCTGATCCAGAGGTCGCCCCGGGTCAGGAAGCAGGCCACGGCGTGCCGGGCCAGGTGGTGTATCCAGCCCTCCTGCCTCAGCTGGGTCATGATGGCGTCGATCCAGGGGAAGCCCGTGCGCCCCTCAGCCCACTTGGCCAGCGCCTCGGGGTTGCGGTCCCAAGGGATCTGCACGCAGATGGGGTTGCCCTCCATCTTGTCGAAGCGGGGGTTGTTGGTGGCGGCGGTGTAGAAGAACTCCCTCCACAGCAGCTGACCGTAGAGGGAGAGGGGGGGGGAGCTGTTCTTCTTTACCTGGAGGAGAGGAGAGGGGAGGGGAGAGAAGGAGGAGATGAGGAGGAGGAAAAGAAGGAGAGGAGATGAGAAGAAGAGAAGAAGAGGAGAGGAAGAGAAAAGGAGAAAAGAGTTTATTCAGTTAATAATGATATATAATATAATAATGATGATCAACTGTACTTTTTCAGTAATAAATACTGCTCTCTTTCCAAGGCCTCAGATGGAGAGTGACATGTCCTTAAAGTACGCGTGGCAACGCTGCCTTGCCCAACAGCTCCCCGGCGTGGAGCGCTCCCGAGAGGCTCACCTTGCGGTAGAGGTCGGTGAGCTTGAAGTAGAACAGGCGGCAGGACAGGCAGCCGAAGCGCAGGTAGGGGCTCAGGCCTGTGGGGCTGGCCAGCAGGGAGTTGGCATTCATCCTCGGGCGCTCGAAGTTGGCCACCCACGCCTGGATATACATAAAACAACACACAGCATATTCAGTATAGTATTAATATACCCATCATCTACATTTTTGATAGATCACCGCGATGGACTGGCATCATAATTAAAAGTGTACACGTTTTTGTTTTCGTCATCTGACAATTTATGTTTAGGTCAGTTTGGTAATTAGCACCTTATCAGATCAGTACACAAGTTACACAATCAAGTACAGAATAGAATAGTATAGGGGATAGTCTAGCGGTCTGGGTGTTCGACTACCAGCTGAAAGGTCATGGGTTCAAAGAAGGTGCCACTGACCTTCCTCTCCAGATGCCTCTCCAGACGGGTGAGGGCTTCGGTCTCTCCGCCTGGCCACACGGCGGATGACAGGCCCTCCGTGTCAAAACCTGCCAGGGCCAACATTAGCAGTGTTAAAAGGTACGCTCCTTGATTCCTGTTACAGCACTCACCATAGATCCCTAGATGTCAGCCCCAGCTCACCGTTTCTGTCTTTTGAAACACAACTCACAACAGGTGTGGGAGGGGCATGCGCTCGGTGTTTCAAACCAAAACAATAATGTTTTTGTAATGCTGATGTCGAACACTGGGGGAATTCCAGACACAAATCGAGGCGTGTCCTACAGTTTTTTTTGCACAAATAGTATTTGGTTTGGTGGTTTGACTGCAGCTGTTAATCAACTCAAAGCCATCTCTGGTGCAAGTCTTCTTAGACCTTTTTACAGTGACCCGGAAGAGCGGTGCACTTTCTTCCTGTCCCGTCTAAATGAATTGTTGAATCCTTGTCCACTCAGGTGTTTTGATTCAATGTGGCTGATAAGTCAGGTGCGGGCGTGTGCACACACTGCTGGCTCAGTCTCTTTTAGTATATGCAATGTTTGCATTATAACTTAAGCTAACTTTAAACCGACAGTCTAATGAGCCATATTTTTTTACCCCTCATCGGTAGCCGTTTCGGGGCCAATTGTGAAGGCTCTATAATAAATTAACCGGCTTTACTGCCCTCTACTGGCTGAGGCTGGTCTGGCACTCTGCATAAACAGCATTCTCTTATATCCTCCTACTGGAAGTCCCCCGTTCCCCCCAGTGCGTCTCACCCAGCTCCTCCAGGGACGGAACCCCGAACTTGTCATCGTGGTCGTCGGAGAGGGGTGTGGCACAGCCGCCCATGAGCTCGGCGGTGATGGCGTCCGCGGGGAGCCCCACCGCCTCCATGCGGCTGATGAGGGTCTGGAAGCGCTTGTAGGTGAGCGGGGACTGGCCCCCGTTGAGCTCTATGATCCTGCGGAAGAGACACAATAAGAGACGCAGTGCGTGAGCAGTCTGGTTCGGCTCCAAGGCATGGGGTCCAATCCTGGAGCTGGCCTACCTGTAAGCATACTTGAGCAAGATGCTTAACCCCTACCTGCTCCTGGTAATACTTGCACTTGCACTACTTGCACTTGCATTGATAAAAGATAAAAGGATAAAAGCGTCCGCTAAATGACCTCAGTGTAATACCTGTAAAAGTTAGACTAGGTTAAAGATATACCGCGAGAAAAAAAAACCACCAATACTAGAAGGTTATAAAGGACAGACCAACCTATGGAGAGTCTTATGACCAGTCCAGGAGTTTTCCCCATCCACCCACATGACTGAGTTAGCCTCAGGTCGACATAAACCTTTCCCTGGGACCCCTGGCATGCAGCACTATAAATATCAGTACATTCCTTCTGTTCCTCAGAAACATTCTACATAGGCTGTATGGGCTTCTCCTTGGCCAAGCATTAATATATACAGTATATAATATATATATATGTAAGACAACAAGGACTGGGAGCTGAATTATTTGATCCAAGAAATACTACGTAATATTATAAAAGTCCATCCGTCGGATCCAAAGGTGGGAGAAAGGAATTTGTGACCCCAATGGGTGTAAAGATACAGAATGTATGTATATTAAAAAGACATAATACGTCATATTTCCCCCCAACACGGCAGAAGGTGGGGCTCAGAGAGCAGTGCTCCAACCAGCAGTGACTCTTCCAACGTGCATGACTGAGGTGCTACCCATTGGATCTAATAACAGTGAGGGGGATTCTACACTCACTTGTCCAGGTCGTAGAGCGTGTGGGAGATGCAGACCGTCACCTCCACACCGGCCTCGCTGGCCAGCTTCTTGATGGCAGCGTCACGCTCCTTGCCAAAGGGCTCGGAGTCGTACTCGTAGGACAGACGGCTGATGTTCCACTCCTGCGGAGGCACACACGGAGACAAACAAATTCTCAAAGCAAACGTAGGCGGTGGCTTTTATTTCAAATAACTGACAGAGAGATGTTTGACACTGTAGTTGTTTTATGCTCGGCTCCCTCTGGTGGCGAGTGTTTGCACTGTACCTTGAAGAGTCGAGGGAAGACATCAGTAGGCTGGCCGCGGATCACAAACAGACGAGAATTGAGCTTGCGGAGGCTGGCGTCCAAGTCCTCGAGGCTCTGCAGAAGGAACCTGGGGGGCCGAGAACACATTAGAGAGAGACAGATCACGTTTTCCACTAAGTCACACAGACAGACATAGTTTGGCATATGAATGCTTTCCTTTGGAAAGGTCAACGCATGAAATATTTAAAAGGGAAAAAAAAAACGTGCAAATTAAATGAACACACACACACACACAGGAAACTAATAGATGTCCCCTCCAGACCCTGGGGAATGCATAATAAAGAGCACTTAGGTCTGTGTGTAATTTCCAGTAGAAACTCCGCTACTAAATATAGCTTGTAATCAGGGAAACAATGGCTCAATCAACTACTAGTCGTGTGCACGTGTGCACGCACGTCATGGAACCATGTGACCCATTAAAAGATTATTCTCCGCTTTCTGAAGGGGTTATAGAACTATTGTATTCTCTTCTGCCGTTTATCTACTAGGCAGAGTTGGCAGGTGTCTCGTGAAGCCCACTGGCTTGTTTGAGTTGCCGTCTCAATGAGACGTGCCCAAGTCAGTTGGGAGTGGGTTTAAAAAATAATAATAAATCTTTTCAGTTCACTATTCAGAGAGAGTGAGGAAAGGCGTCATCCTATTGGCTGAGATACCCCCCTTGATGACACGGATGACACACATTACGCATTAGAACTCCGAGAACAAACAATGTAAGGCAGTGGCATTTAATAGCAGCAGTGCCCCTTAATGGATACCTCACAGCAAAACGACACACACACACAGCCTTCAAATGTCTTGCAAACGCATTTCTAGATGACCTGGATGTGAATTCCAGACTGTTAAAAAGGAGTTGGGTTCTTCCAACAGTGTTTAGTTGGTGTGTATCTACCTTGTCTAACCTTCAGACTTCCTCTAGCAGTTTTCAAACTTTCTGATCCAATTACACCACCTTTGTTAACCCACCCATCTTCTCAATGCATGTAGGTGACTGCTTTCAGAGGTAGCTTGTCTGAGGGAAATAGGTCAGGAACAAGCCAGGCAGCAATTACTTTTTCTACTGACACACTGACCTACAGTACGTTAGGGAGGGCTGCTGTAGTAATAGGATACTATGCCTTTAAATTAGTATCCATTTTGAAATTCTGGACAAGTTAGAAAAAATAAAAAATATGTGTCTCTATGGTTTGTTTATACAGTCTATGGTCTGGTTCCAGCTTGTAAACATCCCTTCTGTGTCAATGAATCTCTTATTCTAATATGCATTTTCTTATCGTCTTTGAAGAGTGCTAGACTAGTTAGTGTCGAATGGGGCGTGAAATCAGGTGAGCTACAGAAAAGCTGTTCTGATCGCGTGATTTGCCGGGAGTTGGCTTGAGGGTGATGTAGTAGCTGTCCCAGAAACACAACACTTACGGCCGCCCTGTAGAAGTTAATATCCGTAGCAGATAAAGCCCACCTGTACCTTTAATAAGAATGAGGTGGAGGCTAAAATGAGATAACCCCAGTACCTTGAGGCAGGCCGGCTGCTATCCTGATTTCATAATGTGTAACCTTACGCAACGCACCAAGCACTTGTCGTTTTAGACACGTGCTTGGTGCTTCCGTCATTGATGGAAAGGTAAAGTTATAGCTAAATGCTATAATCATGGGTTTGTGTTTCACAAAAAAAAAAAAACACTTGTAAAATATAATCATTACAGTGTTTTAAATATATGCCCAAAACACAACAACAAAAAATTATTTTGCTGTTTGCTTACCATGACTGGTGTATGACCTATTGTGCTATTGACTAATGTACTTATTGTAAGTTGCTTTGGATAAAAGCGTTGGCTAAATGCTGTAAATGTAAACACAGATACTCAAACGTGTGCCTGCAGAGAACTACACAGACAGATGGAAAGAGACAGAATGAATCAGGGCTAGTTGGTGATCTCTGTGAGAGAGCTCTGCGTCACAGTTGCATAAGTGTGTGTGTGTGTATAGTTCCACTGACTGGGAACACACGCCAGCAGTACAGCCGCACAACGTTCAAAAACTAAAACACCTCTGCCACTAATCATCAGGGGTCACGTTATGGTTTCAAGTATTTTCCATAATTACATTACAAGTATGGAAGCAGTTCGGGTTCACACACAAACGGTCATGGTTTGAAAATACCGTACATCGTGGTCTTTGTGTTTCGTGGTCAAGGTAGGCTACAGAGGTTTTAATTGCAGAGAACTGTGCGACTCTATTGGCGCTTTTCCACCACATGGTACCGAGCCACTCTTGCACTCAGGTGCAGGAAGGGAGACAGACAGTGAAATGAAAGATGCTCACACACACAGAGATGTATCAATAAGAACTGGGCTTTAACTTCATAACCATAAAACTGGTGAAACAGAACTTCACTAGTAGATGGCAGGCTGGCCGCGAATGTAGCCCCTGCCCTGCCTTGTGTGTGCGTGGTTACGTGCGCTCACCTCCACCGGCTGATCCCAACGTTAGAAGATCCTGCGAACCAAGGGTCTAGGATGTAAACACACCGGACCGTGTCCGCTCCCTGGATGGATTCCTTGAGAGAGGGGTTGTCGTGGAGCCGCAAGCCCTTCCTGAACCAGTGTATGGTATTAACGACCATTACTCAACTGTGCGAGTCCTTAAGGGTTGCAAGAGTCTTTTCCCCGTGTAATTCAAGTATCCGCGTCCCTTTATTTTTTTACGTCCAGAGAAAACCAGGGTGTAAATCTGTATTTTTTGTTTTGTTTAAAGAACAGTTCCGCTCTTCACTTAACCCTGTTCTAATGAAACATTTTCCATAATGTCGAAGAATTTAGAAACCGGTGACAGCTGAAGCATCTGGCCACATGAAAGCGCTCTCCCCGGCAGTGCGGACTGATACCCGGCGGGCTTTAGGACTGTACTTCTTGACGATTACCGGCCCGGCCTGTTGTATAACTTGTTTTTCTTAACGGTGAAAAGCTTGTATATATAATTATAAATAGCCTTTTGTGGGCCCAATCTTTATGAACGGTATTCAAATAAAACTCAATACAGAATGCCAATAATAGATATATAACTAATTAACTGGCCTGTAATTTAGCGCTGCCTGGTCATACTGGTCCACCGTGGTAAGGCGGACAACTGGTTATGTAAATATAATCCACTTCGATTTCTAGAACCCTAACTGCAAACACAATGCGGATAGATACTTAGCTGACGGCACGCCCGTTTTACTCCCATATACTTCTTCTCCAACAAAGTAGCGTGACTGTTCGGGTATAGCCTATCTGTGAATTTCTTTACGACCGTAATCACCGACTAAGTCACTGCAGTGTCAGTCATAACTCCGCCCACACACGCACACAGCACAAAGCCCCGGGATTGGTTCCACAACCTGCCTGTCTGGGTTATACAGCAGTCACGTTTTTGTAGTGTGCTCGCTCACTCAGATTAATAGTGACAACCGGGTGATAAACGCAAATAATTTATACGAGAGACATACTACAACAAATATAGTAATATCAGTCGCCATGTATATTATTGCTCTCGACGGTATATGTTTTAACGAGGAGGAGCTCAAAAACATTTCCCTCGCCCGGCTATTTTGGTTACCAGTACCCGGATGAGCACATGAAGGCAGGCATGATGATACCGCCTTGATCTTATTTATTAAGCCATGTGGGGAGTGAGTGCGTGAGAGGTGGGAGTCAAGACAGATCTTTTGTAACATCAAATGCAATTTATATTTAAATGCGCATTTATTTTAACCATCACCGTTCGTATCGAATTGAATTGTTCACAGACAGCTTGGGTTAGTTCTTTCTATATTTATGTTTATTTGTGGTCTAATGGAAAATTTATGAAAACGGAAAAACTCCTTTGCTTTACTTATACAGTAGGGGCCAAGTTCAGTTCAGTTCAGAGAGAGGAGCGAGCCTCTGCCTTCATAAAAGAGCTGTGTCAATGTTGCATACCATTGTCAAGCGGGCGGCATTGGTGAGGGCCCAGCTTGATAAACTGAAGAAAGAACTGGAAGAGAACGTCGCCCAGGTTAAGGATTACTTCCACCTGGGGTAGATAGCTGAGGCAATTGCAGCTGGACCAAAATCCTGGAGAAAAGTAAAGACTACAAGATAGCCCAGTACCAGGAAGATAACAGACTATAGCTTTGCTGGACCAGGTCCAGATATAAAAACAAGTAAATGGCATAGACTAGTTCTTGCAGCAAGCAACGATTCCGAAAGAAATATCTTTGTAGCTGTTTAGAGTTCACAGGTTCAGGATGTGTATATGTGTCGCCTGGTTTAAACCGCCCATGTCTGCAGTTCGTGTTCACACAAACAGACACGTGTTTATCTTCGGGGGCAGGCTATGTTGCAGCTATTGAGTGGACCCGCAGATCACAGGATGTAGGTCAACCTTTGTCGTCTAAAATTTGACAAGGCACCGCAAATAAACAATGAAAAAAAACACACTTACGGTTTGTGGTCTACCTATGCAGAATGAGTTTTCATCATGGAAAGTCATACCGTATCATAACATATTGCGTCTTGTTTCAAAGCTATGACCAAGGAGGCTGTTGTGAAACAACCTGCCAGCCATGTCTGAACCGCTGTGAAAGGCATGACTCACCAGAATGCTGAGTCTTTTGGCCAGTGTGATCCAGTTGAGATAAAGGCTCATGTGCAATGGGGTGGGAGGAAGCTCAATCACAGAGGTTAAAGGTACACATGTGCACGTGTACATGTATCGCCCCTGTAATCCCAGACAGGTGACATCAGTTTGCTTGGCTGGTCAGGCCTCTTCTCAGGATTGTGTGGTTATGTGTAGAACCAGCTTGATTGACAGTTCCCTGACTGTCGTGTCAGTTAATGATCTAAATGACTGGGTTGCTAGAAACAGAAGCCAGTGATTCCAGTGTATCTGGATCTGATATCTTGACCCAACAGGAGGTCCAGATCTACCGAACAACCAACATAAATACAGTTGATACAGTTACCCATTGAGACATAAAGGCACAATGTGATTTAATATAGGCTAGAATAATAAGAACAATCACGGGAATAGCAAAGAAACGTAGTCACACGTTAAATATTCCCATGTTTTTAATGATTTGTGGTAGTCATGGGAGACATCACAAATAGAATGACATAAACAGACTGCAAGAAATACAACGTTGTGTGAACCTTTAACCACCAGGTGGCAGTATAGCATCATGTCGCCACAACTGAAGCGGTTTTTCAACTGCAGATGCCAACTGCAGATGCATGCATGCAGTCATGTAACTTATCACGCTACATGACAGGCGTACTATTTACAATCTGCGAAGAAATTTAAAGCAACATAATGGTTTACAATTACAATTAACAAACACAGAGGATACTAGCCAATAATAAAACCTTTTAAATACATGCAACTGTGGTATTTCTTTATAGGAAAGGCATATTCTCAGTCTTCACACTGTAGTATTTGTAGCCTATGTTTGAATATGGTCTTAAAGCCACTTCTCATTACTTCCTATAGGGCCTACTCCAAAAACATCATCACAGTTTCAGTTACCAAGCAACCAAGACAAGTGGGTAGGTCTTTAGGCTTTCCACTCACACAGGCAGTAAGTAAGTAAGTAGGCTGGGCCACCTCCACTGGTTACCCCGCGCTACGATGCCTTGCATCAGCGGATCACCGCAGACGGCTGCCATACAGCTCGGAGTAACATCCCAACCATGAAGCACAAACATAACATAATAGCCTGTAATGCCTCACCATGCAGGTGGATGGAATAAGTAGGTCATGGTTGTGTGTATATGTTTGTGGGTCTCTTTGACTGACAGTTTCTTTTGTAGGATTTGCTGGTGTCACACCTCGGTGGAGAACAAAACTTCAAGTGTGTTAAGATGACTATGGAAACTGTTGGAATAACTAGGCTATATACTGTAAATTCATCCGGTTGTGGGAAAAAAGTCTATATCACTAGATGGAGGGATGGATCATGGTATTGACAATGGGGGGGCAGTGGGAAGGATTGCTCCTTGATGTTTGGCTCACGTACTGTAAAAGATCATGGGTTCCATCCCCAGCCTTTGCCCTCCAACTGGCATCCTTGACAAGATGACTTTAACTCTCGAATGCCTGGAATTTGTTAGATCTGTTCCAGAAACTTCAGAGATGTTTAATGTTTAATAGTTAAAGCATAACGTTTGAAAATAGTATGTGTCATATCCAGTGTGAATTCTCTTTCAGCTTTACTTTAAACTTATCTGTCCCGACTGCACCATCTCGTTGATAAAATAGCTTGAGTTGAGAGGCCCTGCTGTGAGATACAACTGGTAGAATATCCACCAGGGCCATACGTCTGATCTAGATTATCTGCACAAACCCAGAGGGTCCTAAATTAATTTTTAGGCTGCATACTGCAGGCATACTGATATAACTTGTGAGTTTTTACTGGAAGTCCATTCTACAGACGTAACTGAACTCGATATTCATTAAAAACATCCTTGCTGGAGAGGTTTGAAATTGAAGTGGGTATGTGGTTTTAGTGGACCGGTATATTAGCGTAGGCCTACTATCATTGGATATTGTGTGGGGTTAGTTCAGTTTATCTCTTGAAAAACAGCATACAACATATATCAAAGCCTGACGATTGCTTTCGTGCTGTGCTGTTTCTAAATAAAGTGGAAAATGTAAGAGAAACAACTGCTGTTCCGTCTCCTTACCACAACGCAACTTGTTTACCGTGTCAGTTAAAACTGGCTGAGACGATGATTGGCTGATTTCAGCTCGCTGCGACCGTGGCCCATCCCCCTTCCGAGAGCCGTTCTGCGCCTGCTGCAGAGGAGCGGAGTGGCTCTGAGCTGAAGTTGTGGAGAAGAGCAGGTCGCAGCCGTCTCGTCACTTCGGGAAGAAGTAAAGTTCTTGACGAGGATTTCCTCCGTCATTTCAGCCGGGAGACACACTTAATTCCTGGGAAACAGAGGTTGGAGGGACAGCGCCAGACGAGTTCGCCTTGGTTAAATGAACAGGCATACCCAACAGTATGCGGTGCAGTTATGGCAGGCAAGGGTAAGACAGTTGTGAGGACGCTGGAGGATCTCACGCTTGACTCGGGTTATGGTGGAGCCGCAGACTCGGTCAGGTCGTCCAGCGTGTCCCTGTGTTGCTCCGAGGCGCATCTGTCCCACTCGCATGGGGGCAACTGCTGGCATCTGACGGAATCAATGCACAGCAGACAAAACAGCCTGGACACGGTGAACACCGTGCTGGCGGAGGATACGGAGGTCCTGGAGTGCTCGGGCCAGTGCGCCAAGTTGCCCGAGCTGGAGGACCTGCCGTGGAGCCTCGCCGAGGTGGAGGGCGCCCTGCTGGGCAAAGACGAGAGCGCGATGGCGGTGGGGGGGACCCCCCGTCCCCCGCGGGAGGTCGTTGCGCGGCTCTCGGTCCTCGTCGGCCGCGCTCTGGTGCGGGTCGCGCGGGAGGCGCAGCGGCTCAGCCTCCGCTACGCCAAGTGCACCAAGCACGAGATCCAGAGCGCCGTGAAGGTGGTGTTCTCGTGGACCGTGTCGGTGAACTGCCTCGCGGCGGCCCTCGGCGCCCTGTCCCTCTACAACATGAGCACGGGCGACAGGTTCAGCCGCGGCAAGTCCGCGCGCTGCGGCCTGGCGTTCTCCGTGGGCAAGTTCTTCAGGTGGATGGTGGACAGCCGCGTGGCCCTCCGCGTGCATGAGCACGCCGCCATCTACCTGGCCGCGTGCGTGGAGAGCCTGTTCCGCGAGGTGCTGGCCCGAGCGCAGCGCGGCGCCCTGGTGGAGAGGGACAACGGGGTGCCCGAGTTCACGCCTGAGTCCCTGGAGCGAGCCATCGGTAACGACCCGGAAATCTGGGGGCTCCTGCAGCCGCACCAGCACCTCATATGTGGCAAGAATGCAAGCGGTAAGGATAGACTAAAATGCAGATGCAATTCGTTCAAAGCACCATACAACAGTAAGTCACGACCTGTTGTTGTCACACAGCTGTTCATAATGTTATGTGGGTTTGATATGACCTGCTCGCTTGTTAACCCATTTGGCAAAAACGACGCGGCTGTAATTGGCTAATTACGCTGATCAGAGACGCGTAATTACGCACCGAACTGACAGCGTCTTAAATATGTACTGCCATCCAAACCTCAAGGCCCACCTTTGTAACCCAAACTGCCGGTATCGGCTATCAGGCCCCCCGGAGTAACAAACTGTCCAAATAGGTCTTCTATTTCTTCTATTTCTTTGAAGCTATACCGTGGGCAAAGATTTAGATTAGTGTCTAGAATGTTAACTGTGTGTTTTGATGTAACCAGAAGCCTGCCCAACCCAAGACAACCCTTTGTGTGTGTGTGTGTGTGAGAGAGAGAGAGAGAGAGAGAGAGAGAGAGAGAGAGAGAGAGAGAGAGAGAGAGAG
>JAODLI010000016.1:1681727-1700008 GCA_027575585.1 Percopsis omiscomaycus
GTGTGTGTGTGTGTGTGTGTGTGTGTGTGTGTGTGTGTGTGTGTGTGTGTGTGTGTGTGTGAGAGTGTGTGTGTGTGCGACTGAGTGTATTCAAAGTAAAGCGTGTGATTCCTTCACTGTCAGGTCGACTCAGGCCACAGCGTCTTGTGATGAAGGCAGGAGCTCGGTGGTCACTGTTCGCTGTAACCCAGAGAAACCCGAGCGTGGAGACCTCTCTGTTCCCAGGTACAGTGTTTACGCCTGCATGCATGAGTGTTTATGTTTGAAAGTTGTGCGTTAAAGCTGCAATCTCCAACTTTTTGTCCAAAAATAAGCTGCTATTGAAGTTAAAGACTTTCAGTTTGCAGTTTAGATGGTGTTTATAATGTATTATAAAGTATTAATAAGCGCCCCCATTAGCGCACATGTTGTCCATACTCTGTTTGGTTTTGATTTTGATTTGATTTTGTCACTTACCAGTTACTTACTGCATGTGTCGCCAAAATGATCTGAGCTTGAAAGTGACTGGAGCTGTATCTTTAACCTTTGACCTACGTGTGTCTGTGCAGCTCGTGTCCGGCGGGGACCTGTGACGGGTGTACCTTTCACTTCCTGTGGGAGAGCATGAGCGGCTGTCCGCGCTGCTCAGAGGACGACTACCACCGGATAGAGGGGGCGTGCAAGGGAGGTGTCCAGGTAAACACACAAACCCTCCCGCTCACCACTTAATTAAATACCAACGAAGAAATGTGCCCTAGTTCTGTTGTTGGTTAACCATAAAGACCTCTGTAAAATGTGTTTGACACTGAAATTGTTTATATAAATGAACGGAACTCGACTTGAGTCTCTGCATTATATTATTATTATGTTATTATTAAATTATTGGTACATCATAGCATGTGCACACACCTTATGTGTGCAATGAGTGGGGATTTACAGTCAGGAGAAAAGATGTTTATGAAAAGATGTTGATGTTTTAAAAACCTACAAAAAAGACAACAGCTGACCTTCTCACTAAGACAGCACTGTAACTCCCCCCCCCTCCTCCCCCTCGTCCAGGAGATCCTCTATGTGTGGAACGAGCCAAAGCTGTGCATCAGGGGCGCGCCGCTGCCGCCTCGGAGCTCCGTCCACTGTGAGGCCATCGCCCTGTGGCTGAAGGTTGGCGTCGGGGGCGGAGCCTTCGTGGCGGTGTTGCTCGTCTCCCTCACCTGCTACTTCTGGAAGAAGAACAAGAGGTTAGACGCGCCTTAGACGCGCCTTAGACGCGCCGTCGAACCGTAGCCGTATATACGGAGGCTAGCGTAACGTTCATTGGCTGGGAAACTACTTACTCATGCTATTTAACTTGAGCCAAATAATCACTGTCATCCTGTATCCCGCCAGGCTGGAGTACAAGTACTCGCGTCTGGTGATGTCCGCCAACAGGGAGTGCGAGCTGCCCACGGCCGACAGCTGTGCCCTGGCTGAGGGGGAAGAGCCCGAGGACGATGTGGTTTACGCCCAGAAGCCCTCCCTGCTGGGAAAACTGAGGACCATCGCCAACAAGGTGTGTGTGTGTGTGTGTGTGTGTGTGTGGGTCATGGCACCTACGGTGCACCTTATGTGTGCAGTGAGTGGGAATTCACAGTCAGGAGAACATACTTTTTTCGTGACTCTTTTCATGACTGTGATTGATTATGATTGCTTATGATGGTAATAATATGTCCTCTTCGCATGTTAATAATATATAATAATAATATAATCATATAAACGTACTATAGTTTTAATATAGTATTATATAGCACCTTATAGCTTCACAGAATAAAAGGACAGGACGAAAACAAACAAAATAACAAAGAATGTAATAAAATAAGATATAAATATATTTAAATATTAGATCAAATGAAATAAGACGTGACATCCTCGTATATTGTGTGTTTCCCCAGATGGAGACAGCAGTGAGTCGGTACAGCTGAAGTCCTCCCATGCAGAGCGGTGTGGCGGGGGGCGAGTAATGTGTAGTGATGTTGGCCACTGCGTACACACCACCTCCCCTGTGTGCGTCCTTTGACCTTTGACCCGGCTTCTAGCGGTGGGGGTGGGGGTCCAGTGGGCACCAATGTGACGCTGGCGGGAGCAGAAACCAGGCAGCAGCTTCAATCCCTCGTCCCCTAGGTAAACAGGAAGTGTCCCGCTGCTTTAACTGGCTCAAGGCTCAAGGGCACAAGGGCCGCGCAACCGAAAGCTTTTTTTTGTATATTTTGTATGTTCATTTGGAGTTTTCCGTTGAGATTCATGTATTTATATCAATGTGTAACCTTTATTAAAGTCTAACTTTGCTTTGGAATTCATGAGTGTGTGTGTGTGTGTGTGTTTTGAGGATTCATAATATGGAATGAACAAATTAATCAATAATAAATATGGTTTT
Source organism: Percopsis omiscomaycus (assembly GCA_027575585.1). Taxonomy (NCBI): domain Eukaryota; kingdom Metazoa; phylum Chordata; class Actinopteri; order Percopsiformes; family Percopsidae; genus Percopsis; species Percopsis omiscomaycus. The sequence goes on from JAODLI010000016.1 coordinate 1,684,117, forward strand.
ATTAGTATAAAGTTACATGAATAGTACTTGTTAAGTTTATATGAAAGGTAAAAAAAGTAATTTTTTAGGGTTAAATTTACCAAGGTATGTGAAATTAAATTAGAAGGAAAAAAAACAGATCGTTACGTCACTATCTGAGATCTGTACATGCGCAGTACTGGCGAAACGCAGGGGCACAGGATTCAGCAGCACACCGCCTTTCTTTCCTAAAAAAAACAGACTGCCTCTCCACTATCATCGACGAAACTTTGGAGTTTGCCGATCTATGATCCTCCTGCATCAAGCAACGGTTTTGTTTTTATGAGCTGCTATAGAGAAAACAACGCATATCTGCATGTTCTATTGCCTACGGTGGAAACTTGGGATGGCAAAACGATTATGACCTTAAGTTCATAACCCACGGTAGGAAAATAATGCGCTTTCTTAGCGCACGCATGAAAATTGAAAACAATCACTGCGCATCCGTCTATGAAATGGTTTAGTCGTTTTCATACACACATGAATGTACGCTGGAACGTTTGGCAGTGATTAAAGTAAATAGCAATTGTATATTAACTTAAACTAGTACGTTTTCAGATCAAAGTTTTGCCAAACCGCATGCTTTAATGACGTCACGACCAGACTACAGCGCCGCCGAGAAATGGGACTATATAGAGTATATAATGAATTATTATTTATTAACACTGTCTTATAGGTACACTTTCATTTGGCTGTCTCAGTTTGTCTGCTTGTTGAAGAGGTAAGTTTATTTTCCCCTCATAATATAACGCCCAGAGGAAATTGTTTTCTTCCTTGCTCAAATAGACTATAAAATGTAATTGCATTGCTAATACAGCAAAATTCGTAATTCAATGTTCACATTCTTAACTATTATTAATATTATTATCATTTTATTTATTATTATTATTATCATTGAAACATTTTTTATTTTTCTTTTCAGTGCCTGAATCAATCATGGCTCGTGGCTGCATCTGCTGTGTCAAATATATGCTTTTCCTCTTCAACCTGCTCTTTTGGGTGAGTAGACATGTATATAGTTGGTCTTAAAGTACTAATGCATATATATATATATATATATATGCATTACCATTCAAAAGTTTGGAATCACTGAGAAATGTCCTTGTGTCCATGTTTTTTAATGGAAATATTATTATAATAATAATAAGTTTAGACATTGTTATTTTTGCATATGACTGTTATAGCTGATAGAATGACAGATTTTTATGGAATATCTGCATTAGCTTACAAAGGTCCCTTTTCAGAAACCGTCACTCCTGTGTTCCAAGGGTACTTTGTGTTAGCTAATCCTAAATTATCTCGTTATAAGACTAATTAAAATTACTTGGGGCTAAGAACAGGAAACCGAGGCTACAATTTGCACGGGCCCAACAAAATTGGAAGATTGGAAAAACGTTGCCTGGTCTGATGAGTCGATTTTGGCTGCGACATTTAGATGGTAGGGTCAGAATTTGGTGTAAACAACTTGACTGCATGGATCCATCCTGCCTTGTATCAACAGTACTGGCTGATGGTAGGCCCCTTAAAACCAATTTAGAATCGTTGAAACAATACTCAGCCTACCTGAGTATTGTTGCTGACCATGTCCATCCCTTTATGACCACAGTGTACCCATCTTCTAATGGCTACTTCCAGCAAGATAACGCATAAGCTCGCATCATCTCAAACTGGATTCTTGAACATGACAATGAGTTCACTGTACTCGTACCAGATCTCAATCCAGTAGAGCACCTTTGGGATGTGGAGGAACGGGAAATTCGTATCATGGGCAGCCAACAAATCTAAAGCAACTGCGTGATGCTATTATGTCAATATGGACCAAAGGCTCTGAGGAATGTTTCCAGCACCTTGTTGAATCTATGCTCCGAAAAATTAAGGAAGTTCTGAAGGCAAAAGGGGGTCCAACCCGGTACTAGAAAGGTGTACCTAATATAGTGGCCGGTGAGTGTGTGTATATATAGCTAAATAAGTAGTAAGCTAGTAAACATTGGCCTTTGTATTTCAGCTGGGGGGATGTGGCTTGCTGGGGGTGGGGGTGTGGCTCTCGGTGTCCCAGGGCAACTTCGCCACCCTTTCGCCCTCTTTCCCCTCACTCTCCGCCGCCAACCTCATCATCACCCTGGGTACCATCGTCATGGTGACGGGTTTCCTGGGCTGCCTGGGTGCCATCAAGGAGAACAAGTGCCTCCTGCTGAGCGTGCGTAAACTACAGCGCCCACAATGCACCACTCTGCAAGTGTTTCATTCAACGGTCTCCGTTTGGTGAACTCTTCACTTTTTTGTACTTTGTTGACAGTTTTTCATCGTTCTGTTGATCATACTGCTGGCCGAACTCATTCTCCTCATCCTCTTCTTTGTCTACACGGAAAAGGTAAGAATAAGCCGGCCTAGTTCATGTTACATAGGCCATAGGGGTTTATTTCCCATGGTTCTCCTCTCCTTTCCGTGCAGGTCAGTGACAACGCTCGGCAAGACCTGAAAGAAGGCCTGGTGCTCTACAACACGGACAACAATGCTGGTCTGAGAAACGCCTGGAACACTATTCAGACCGAGGTACACGCACACACACACCAGCACCATTACAGAGGGCTCATATGCAGTTTAAAGTCCATAAGATAGTGGGAACTAAATAGTTATTTTTCCTATTGATTTGATGAACCACACACTGATAATAACATTAGTCTTAAAGCATTTTGCTCTGTTAAGCTGCGTTTACAAATTGCGTCACCATCAAGTCAAACAAAAGACAAACATGTCAGCAGAACAGCAAAACTGTATTCGTGTAGTGCTTGGAAACACACAGCTGATCTTCTCTGAAGCACGCAGGCGACAATCCCAGAAAATAAATATAATAATAACAACAACAATAACACATGGGACCCTCCCTGTCTGCCCCAGTGGAAGTGCTGCGGGGTGATGAGCCACACCGACTGGCACGCCGCCCTGCAGGAGAAGGCAGTGCCCGACCGCTGCTGCCAGGACATCTTCCCGGGCTGTGGCCGCAACGCCTCCAACACCATCTGGACCCGGGTGAGTACTGCACCTGTATCTGTCTGTGTGTGTGTGTTCGTGTATGGCGGCTGGAACCAGAACATACAGAACTGTGTAATCATACTAGATTTTACATACTGCCCCTTTTAAACTGTGTTAAAATATTACAACAGCAAAACAACACTGGGAGCGGTCTCTGTCATGATATGTGGAGGCTTAGGTAAAGGCTTAAAATGAATACACCCTAATCTGTGTAAAACTCGTTTTTGTGTGTGTGATCAGGGCTGCTATGAGAAGGTGGAGGAATGGTTTGACGACAACAAACATCTGCTGGGAACCATCGCCATGTGTGTATTGGTCATACAGGTGAGTAGGTGTCTGCCCACAGGACAGTTACTATAGCCTACCCAAAACGCTGCCCGGCAACACTAAGAACCCCCTGTGATTATTGGTGGAAAAAACAACCAATATGTCTTCTTCCCTGCTCTACATTAGGATCAGCTCTTAGAAGATTATGCACTTTGCTGGTATATAGGCAATTATTTTGAGGGTTGAATGGTGTGTTAATAGGTAATGTATGTTGTGAAATGTATACTGTAGCTAAGTTAGCCCTGATGACATGCTGCTGTCATTACTCTAAACTAACAACAGAATGTTGTGTATGACCTATTCAGCTATTGACTATTATAAGTCGCTGTGGAGAAATGCGTTAAATGTAAATGGTTGACTCATGGTTGTGCCGTTTATATTTTCTCTAGCTACTTGGCATGGCTTTCTCCATGACGCTCTACCAACAGATCCACCGGGCAGGGAAGAAGTACGAAGCTTAACACGCTTTCACAGTACCCTCACTCTGTGTTTAGCCTGGAAAAGCCACAGCCATACACATAATCCATATATACTTTTATCTTGCATTCCTCAGCTATGCACCCATGTATTGTACTAGTATTGTTTAATATGACTAGCACTAGTATCATATTATAATCAGTATTGTTATTTAAATGATTGGTTATGCCAATCAGGAAATGGATCATTTCTGGAAAAATATATATTTAGTTACCAGCATTAATGTACCCCGATATTTTTAATAAACCTAAATTGTTACACTAAAATTAGGCATTGTTTTTGCTACCAGTTTATATAAGTTAGGCAAGCAATTACAGACTGATTAGACATTCTTTTGTTCTTTATCTCTCAGGTTGTGTTTTCATCCTAACTTTCAATTTGCTGTTGTTCCATTCCTCTGATAGGGACACAGTATGAATGCAAGGTTAAATGAAGGTCAGCTTGATCACTAAACACTTTGATGTCCTGAGATAGAACAACACTGAAATACAAGTCAGTGACTTTCTTCTACACATTCCGACTAACTAAACGAGAACATGCAGCTGACGGCAAACAACAGCTGGAGAGAACTCTAGTACGGGCAAATTCTAAAAGGGAAAACATAAATGGTTATATTAAAATAACCTCCACTGTCCCAACAAATTTATTCCAGTCATTCAACTTACAAAGAGTATAAAATAATAATACTTATACACATATGATGTTGAGGTTCATTTGTCCATAATAATTTGACATTAATCCGTCTCTTATTTTAATGATTACATGTTTGAGAGCCATTCTGTCTGGTTAGAAGTCCATGGTTTTGTCATTATCATGAACAACATTTCCTTTAATAATGACATAACGGATGAGTTCCTGGTGTCCTCCAAACTGGTAGATCAGATGCTCCCACCTGCAGTAAAGCATAAAACACAACACTATCACAAGTAGAACTTATATAAGACCTTTGCAAAGACATCATGTCCCTCAAGGTCTGGTGTAGAGAACTCCCATTGGTTTTGAATACCAGACATCCTAAATGGGCTATCAAGAACACTGTAAGCAACAAGCCCATGAGGGCTAGGAATCTTGCCAAAGCTGAAATAAAACAAATCAAATCTTTAAAAAGTTGATGTTGAGAAAATCCACCAAAATTCCAGTGGGGGGCGCCAAACGCTACAAAAATGGCCAATAAAAGCAGACGATAAACATACTTGATGTGACCAGGATGTTACATATGTGACCTCCTGGTTTTGTCCAATGACCCACTCAGATGAATTTGATCTAAGGCAACAATCCGACAGATATGAGCACAGAAGCTGGTTTACCGCGAGGTGTTGAGAACCAGCAGGTCTCCGTGCTTGCCGACCTCCAGGGAGCCGTGCGTGTGTGCGCGCCCCAGGGCGTACGCCGCATTGATGGTGGCTGCCGCCAGGGCCTCGGGCATGGACATCCTCATGTTGACACAGGCCAGGTGCATGACCAGTGGCTGGAGCCCCCCCCAAACAGAGAGACCGGAGGGTCAACAAACAACTTACATGAAATAAAAAAAAAAAAAGAACCACAATTCCATATCTAATGAGGTTTCTTATCTCAGGAGAATGGATAAATTAACTCATTCTAATATTGAATTTAGGGGGGTTCGGGGGTTCGACTCCCACCCCGGAATGTCCGGTGTTGGCCTGCCTGTACCTAATTGTACTCACTGTAAGTCGCTTTGGATAGGAGCGTCTGCTAAATGACCTAATTGTAATTAGCACATAAATCCTCGATTTGTGTCCGAAACCGACCTGAGTTGTGGTCTAAACCAGCGTTACAAAAATATAAAAATGTCAGTTTGAACGGTCCAGAGTGCCACAAGCCCCTGTACATTAAAAGAAGCACTCAGTAGACCCTGGGTGGCCGGAGTACCCCTCTAGATACTCCCACACACTCAGGACCTTCCCCCCTGACCTGCTGTGTGGCCCCTGTGTTGTTGTACCCACCATAGAGCAGCAGTACGCGTTGGGGTTGAAGTCGCTGCCCAGGGCCACAATCACCCCGGCCCCCAGCATGTCCCGGGCCCGCGGTTGGGGCAGCCTACAAACCCACAAAGTCATTTTTTTTCACGAGACTGAGGCCGAGACCCCCCCCAACACACTGTGTCCCGATATATAAATAATCTTTGTTATTTCATCAAGTGTATTTTCCCGTACCGCAGAATATAGGCTGTGGTCGGCAAGAGGACGGCGGCGGTTTTTGCCGTTGCCATGGCGGCGATGCCTTCATCCGTGACTTCCTCGAGGTGACTTACGGCCAAGGCTCCAAGCTCCGCCCCCAACTGACACACACATTACTTTAAATTTCAAATTAAACTTAAAAAAACAACTGTTTTACGGTTAAGGTTTACTTTGAAGAAAGCCACACGGCGCAGCTTTATCAGGAGCACCTGTGCAGCGCTCACGGCGTGGAGCTCGTCTCCGTGGAAGTTGAGGCTCAGACCCATGTCTTTGCCCGCCTGCAGGATGGAGCGCGTGGACTCGAGGTCGAACACGCCCCGCTCGCAGAACACGTCGATGTTGTCCACCCTCAGCGCGCCCTCGGACATGAGCCTCCGCAGCTCGGGCAGCTGGACCTGCAGGACGTCTGCTGTCGCCTCGGCAACCGTCTTGCCTCTGGCGATGAGAGCGGAGCACCCCCAGTCAGGGCGAGTCGGGTCGGGTCACATTTGCAAAGACCCAGATGGCTTCACAAGACCATACTCCTCGATTGTGTTACCATGCACCCAGAACCCCATATAATCGCCCCAGCTGGTTTGGAAACACTCTAACTGGTTTCAGCCAACCTATACATCACCAGCCCGGTCTCCTCTGCTGTACCTGGGTACGGCGTGGGCGCCACAGTAGGTGGAGGAGATGTTGATGGGCAGGGCGCGGCCGGCCGCCTCGATCACCTCCAGCATCTTCACCTCCGTCTGTAGCTCCAGGCCGTAGCCGCTCTTGCACTCCACCAGGGTGGTGCCGGCCCGCAGCATGCGCCCCAGCCTGCCGCGCAGTGAGGCCAGCAGGTCGGGCGCCGGCGCCGCCCGCGTGTGCTCCACCGTGAAGTGGATCCCTCCGCCGGCGCGGTGCACGTCCATGTAGGAGGCGCCTGCCAGCTGCAGGATCAACACCGCACAAGTTTATTGCCCAACTCAAATGAGTGGAATTAACCGTATTAAAAGTATGTTGTAGTTGTTTTACAAGAGAGTGGTGTATATAGCTCTGTTTATTGAACTGAGCTAAAATGCTAATTGTAGCTTTCTCAGTTTTTTTTTACCTTCATGGTAAATTCATGCACTCTGTCACCAGCCCATACTGGATGTGTGTGAGCATCAACCAAGCCTGTAACAATGCTAAAAAGAATCAACACTGGACAGCGGGTATAGCCAGTATGCAGATACACAATAGTAAAACCCACTCCGCCGAAATGGCATTCTACTCACCAGGAATTACACACTTTCCAGCCGCGTCAATCACTTTGTCGAAAGTCGCTTGTGAATATTGGGCCTCGATGACGTCAGCTGGGCCCACCGCTCCGATCAGGCCATCGCTAGATCGAGACATGACATGACAGATAGATGTGCCTTATAGCTGATCCGAGTACAGTGAAGAGAACACTAGTCGATTTTGTTCTCCCGGGCCTACCTGCCAATTACCACGCTGCCGTTTTCTATTACACACAGATTTTGCATCCCGTCCTCCGTCAGGTAAGTCTCCCCATTGTTGCAGATCAGAACCAGCTGCTTGGCATTCTTCACTAGCAGTCTGTAATGGTCGGACATCGTGTTTGTTAATTCAGAGCACTACACAGACAGCCGGAGACCCCACTAGCAGTGTTAACCTCACAGTGCTGCACAGTGGAAACGGTGGTTTGGGGATAAGCAAATATTTGATCAGGGGAGTTCAAAGTTTAAACAGGAGGCGGTGACTATCCTAGGATCGCAAACGCTCAGTTTAACATTCTGACGTTGGTTCTACCATTTAAAAAAAAAAAGTAACAGTATAAGCCATTTATGCATTACCAAAACAGACAATTTGTATTTCTGGGCGTTCACACATCACTCTACGTTAAAAAAAAAGAAGCATGATAAAACAGTTTTAAGAAAGGGTACAATCTTTTTTTTATTATTGTCCATTACATTATAACAACATTAGTCTCACATACAGTAAAAAAGAACTTAAAAATTACCACCAAAAACAAACAAAAAACAAATGCCAACCCCAAGCATCCATTTGTTTCACATGGTGAAAACAAAAACATTTTTAATCCAAATAAGAGGCCACACATTTACAGACTGGCCCACACCGGCCTGTCATCACTCTCTCATTTCTCCATCCTCCTCCTCCTCTTCAACCCCTCTAATGTACAGCACATTATTACACCTGGGGACAGGAGAGAGGAATTTTAGTACACAAACGCAGTAGGTTTACTAGCACACTCATAAGCCAGTTATTAGGAAAGCCAACATTTCCAGAAGGTGTTGATATGATATGCACAATATTGACAAAGATGATGGAAGTTAAATTATTACAAATCATGTCAAAGTTTGAGAACCAATGCAGTTTTACCTTTAGGTTTTAAAGGTCTACACTAGCATGCAAGGCAAGCTGCCAATGAAAAGCCAGTTACCTTATAAGGACTTCCCCCAGATGACCTGCCAAGGCTCCATCTACATACTCCTCTGTGTTCGCCAACTGTTCGTTAGACAAATATCATTCATGTTAAAAAAAAAAAACAGCATGAGCGCTTTATTTTGCATTTCAAAACCAACAGAAGCTGGATAAGACCGACTGGGGTAAACAGCAGTTTGTTAGATGATATAGCGTCCTTATGCAGCACAGAGTTGCCGTGATTAAGGTTGGGTCTACTTTGATATTCCAATAGAAATCAGCTAATATTGACACTTTGTTTTAAAACTAAACTTTGTTTTATGTATACACCAAATGACCGTCCAGTAACTGGATTACGTCGATTATCACCTTGATCGGCGCTGACCAGCGATCGGTCTAAATATAGCCAGTTGTAAAACAATTTAAAATGGTTTTACATGTGTTGCAAACTGAATTTAACGTCTGCGGTAAAATTGGTTTATATTGGACTTTTCAACTTTGAGCGTCAATATCTTTTCAAATACGAGAGCAAAACTATTGGCAAAATATTGCTCATCTGACTGAAAAGAATAAACTACATGTCTAATTTGTATCAATTGTTAAACGGACACTGCCTTGTAAAAGTGAGAAAAGGCAACGAAAGCCCAATCATATCATGAGCAATCTCATCAATATTTAATCCTAGAAGTATCGTATTGTGACCCTTTGTATCAGAATCAAACTGAGATTGTGCCCAATACAAAGTCCCATTCATGTTTAATTAAATGATTAAGTTAAGTTACACCCACCCCACAACCTTCATTCAATCCTCTCACCTGCATGTTCATATATCCGTCCACAGACACCAGGTAGCCTTTGTACTCCATGCCCCACTTCAGCTTCACCATGACGGGCTTTCCAGTCAGGCCATTGAGGAATGGCTTTGGGTTAAGAGGTAAACTCTGAGAAAGAACAGTAACAGAAAATACACATTACATTATGCCATTAGGTCTAAACAGTTATGTTCACGCATTGCCAAAGTCACTCTAGTATACAGTATATCCCTAGAAAGTAATGCTCCTCAATTGTCTCCAAATGTTTGCATCGTAGGAGTCCTGTGCCAACACCATCTTGTACTTAATTCACGGTTAGGGCACCCGTTTGTGCAGCTGGCTGTGGTGCCGTAATATGCACCCCTGCCGGGAAATGCAATCCCCTCGCGATAAAGTTAAGCAGGGGTTGCATATCACGGCAAGTGGAACACAAGTCCTTTTGGACTTGTCTGTCTTGATGAATTCTGTAATGACGCTTTTGTTTTCTTATTCTGATATTGAGTTATCTTTGACCAACGGTAGCCTACAAGTAATTAAGTCTCGAGTTTTCGTGATCCTGAGCAATGAATCGGCCTAGTTTCTTATGACTCCTACAGCATCTCATTTTGTATATTTTAGTATTAGTTAGTATTTTGTTTGCATATTTATCATGTTCTAATGTATCTTGTACAACTAACAAGTTGCAACAAACGAATATCCGGATAAATACATTATATCATAAGACTAGACATTTTAAAACTAATTCCTCCCTGTATCCACCCACACTAAAGAAACATGCAGGTTAAACAGAATAAACACACAACATAAGACAGAAAAGAGTTCAATGGACTGATCCATTCATTCCAATGTAAGAATGAAATGCTAACATGGCTACATAGCTAAAGGCTAATCCGATGTTGCGATGAGAAGATGTAGTTCAAAAGATAATTTAAGAAATAAAGGAAATATGTTTTCCCACACTCACCATTTTGTGAACTTAGAATTTCCCCAGAAAGCTAAACTTTTAATGGCGCCGATTATCTTTTCGACACAGAAACGTAGCGCTCAAAAACCCGCAACACTCTTTGCCGCGAACCGGAAGTACAACCTATTTTCCTTTCACCCAAAACAGACATGAGCAGGTCTGCTTATAATATGCTGCCCTCTAGCGACTCGGGTTCACAAAGCGCGTCTCCAACATAGACTGTATAAATAAAGGACTCCAACCACAAGGAGTCGATGTATTTGTTTTGCAAGCATTGGTTTTGTATTTCTATTTTACACATTCTGCTGAAAACATGTGCCACAGGTATTCCTCAGAATCATTTTATTTTCCACAAATGTCATACTTTGTCTTGATTAAATAAATAATTACCTGCCAGTAACTAGGTCTTTGTCAAATCATTGTTTAGCCTGTATATTTAAATTACAATTACAATTTGGTCATTTAGCAGACACTTTTATCCAAAGCGACTTGCAATTAGGCTACATGAGGCAGATAGGGGTTAGGCATCTTTCACCACTTTTTCCAGACTGCTGTATCGGGGTTATATTGGCTCTCCGGTGTTTGGGCAGCTATTTCTCTCCAGGCACAGTCTGGAGCTCATCTCTTTTTTTCTGTCCTGAGGCGTTCAACTGTTAGTAAAACATTTGACAAGTCCAAACCTGACATTCTGAATAAAACTAAGATCTAACTTCCTACAGTGAGGGCTGGGCTCCGTCAGAAATTCCTCTAAAATTACACTAGCCCTCTCTATGCGTGTTTGAAATACTCATGTTGTTGCATCATGTGCCCTGTTTTTCTTCTTCTGAATTGAAGTGCATTCCTTGTAATTAACCAGTCAGCCAGTAGCCCTGTGGAACAATGAAAAGGTGTTAAAACCTGTCTGTGCCCACAAATAGGTATTACACACGCACACCATCATTCAAAATATCAAACTGTAATGTGTGTATGCGTGTGTGTTACAGTATTATAGTGTTTGTCGTTACACTGTAAGCTACTGTCTGCGTGTCGCTGTTGTGGTCTAAACATATTCCCATGTTGAAGGACGGCAGCTCCAGTCATGGGGGATCAGCTCAAGTCAGAACATTCCAGTCCAGTGCCAAGAGCCTTTTGAAGTCCACCACAGAGACCTGAGTCCTGAGTATGGTGTCTGACCGGGCCCGTGGCGACGCCTAATGGAACCACTGGGTGTGTGAAACACGAGACTCTGCGTCCGCCGACCACCTGTTAAAATAAATCAAGAGCATTGAACCACACACCCCAAACTGCTGATATGGTGTTTTTACCTCCATGACCACAATAGAATTATACTGTGTAGCACAGCTCCCTAAATCCTGTCTTGAACAGTGGTTTTAGACTTTTCACCACCCCAAAGAAATGCTGCTATGCTAACGACATAAACGTTAAAAAAAGGATAATAATACTACAAACATACAGTATTAACATACATCAAATAAATGTTATAATAAATTATAACATGTAAATAAAACCCCAACACCTCGCAGAAGCATTTTGCAACCAACCTCCAGTTTGGTACCCTAATCGTTTCCTCTCAATGATATACCATTGCATGTCCCTATGAAACATTTAGACATTTTTCTGTCTCATGTTTGGTGACAAATCTAAAGATAATATTACCACCAAACTGCAATGTAATTTAAATCAAGCATTTACAATTAAGCAATTTTAGCAGACGCTTTTATCCAAAGCAACTTACAATTACATGGTGCTATTACATTGAGCAGATATGGGGTTAGGCATCTTGCTCACGATTGCTTACAGGTAGGACTCCCACTGGAGGCCGGGTCCCACCAGGACCTAAAACAGAGGACAGGTGAGGTGGTGCAGGTTTGCTGTGATTGTCAGACGTAGGTCAGACGTATAACCAGAAGCCCACGGTTCGCTGCCCTGCAGACAGATAAGCTGAATCCATGCTGGGTGCAGTGGAGCAGAAGATACAGCCAGCCAGGCCTGACATCCATCTATCTATTTATCTACCTATCTTTCTTTTCTTGTTGCCTCACTCCTCAGTTTGGGTCTGGATTTGCCCTTATTATTATTAATATTATTATTATGTTATTTTGGTTTGAAGCACCAAGAGCCCCTCACACACACACACATATATTTATTGAGCATTGTCTCTATCAAATAAATAAACTATATTTAATAATATATTGCTCTTTATGTATATACCATTGTTTCTCACAGGGGGGCACAAAGGCACAGGCTCAGCAGAGGTCTTCCAATAGCCGAGGAAAAAAAGCTTATTGTGAAGTATTTAAAATTATTCTATGGTGCCTAATATGTATGGTACCGCGCATTGCCCTCACTCGTGTCTGGTGACAGTGAATCCAAACACCCTTTTATTGGCTTGCATTCCACTGTTACTGTGTGGATACTGATAATATTTTCAACAATGACATTCGTCGCGCCCAGCCAGGCGTCACCAACTCGCCCAAAACTTACTTTGTCCTCTCCGTCCGTCCGTCCACGGGCAATTAGTGGACACTTGAACAAGCATTCAACACTCCCGCTGACAGAAACAAAAAAAAAAAACGTTTCCATGCCAAGATTTCACGAGACGTCAAAGTGCATGAGTTGGCCGTGCGCATTGTAGCGTGGCCGGGCTGACCCGACGCTCCGTGACTCCTGACAAGCTGGAATGTTCCTTTAAAAACGCAGAGCGGGGCGGAGCCGAAGGCCGCTGTCAGTCTCTCAAACACTCTTGTCTGTGCGTTACAAACCTATCTCTTCTGTTCTTCAAGCGAGTCAACTGTATGCGAAGCACCAGTGCAACACCGGAGTGGAGGAGCGGCGCGTGCTTGGGACAACATGGAATCCTTCTCTCTAGGACTGAGTTGCCGTGTTTGATCCCAACTGCCTCAAAGAGAAAGTGGATTTGAACCTTGGATTACTTTGCATCTAGCCCACTTGTCATTTGAAGAATCTGCGAAAGCTATCCTGACGTGTTGGCGGTTCAGAAGATTCTTTCACTTTCATCATACGCCGTCGACTTCGGAAATATGATGATTTTATTTGTGATCACTTTGGCCGTGATGCCGTATGCAGGTTAGTGATTCCTCTGCAGCCCGATCCACTCGCTGTCATATGCTTTGGCTAAAGCGTACAGTATAGGCAAGACATTTGCTGGTAGGCTATTGTTATTTCCAGTAGAGGAACACCAGATTGCCCCCCGATGAGAGGAAACATGCTGGCGATCGCGACAAGTGCAGCCGTGTCCGTGTCTCGGTGTCCCGTGGCTACACGCCAGGTCTTATAGGCAGTGCAACCGTCTTACAGTAAGAACGTGCGTATGATAGTTTCCTAAGTAATAGGATTACGAAGACTCGTGATAAAACCCAGAATAAGAAACGATTGAGGTGCAGACTAGGCTAAATGTGAGCCATGTGGGTAAACGACACTGGATTGGGTCTGAGGTATGCTTAAAGGGGTGCGCTTCCAACGGATAGCTGATAAATCAGGCGCGCTCAAACGTGGCTGAGACGATGTCAGTCTGGCCCGCGGCTAGGACATCTATCCCACGCGCCAGACTTGATGTTCCACGTATAGCCTAGATAGCGAAGGAAACGACGCGTGCAGGTGCACAACGCCTCTATTATGCATTTGCATAACATTAAATTACAATGAGGTCATTTAGCAGACGCTTTTATCCAAAGCGACTTAGAGTCACATGGTGCTATTACACGGAGCAGGTGTGAGTTAGGCATTTTGCTCAAGAGTGCTTACAGATAGGCCAACTCTGGGGCTCGAACCCACAACCTTCCGGCTGGGAGTCCAACGCCTAGACCACTAGACTATCCATTCCCCGGTTGAGAAAAATCCCTTGACTTGTGTACACACACTCAACTTCTCCCGCGCGCACACACGCACTGGCGTACTCATACACATGCTAAAACAACAGTGTTTTGGAGTTGTATCAAGTCACCTCTGCTTACATTTATTATGTATAGCCAACTCTCTTAAATCTATGTATTTGCATTGTAAGATGTCCTTGAGTGTTTAGAAAGGCGTCCCAAAAAAATAAAATGTATTATTATTATTATTATAATAATTATATAATAAACACATGCATATAATCAGCCGTAAAGGCACACCTCGATTACTCACTGTTTGTGCCTGAAACACAACTGCCAGAACGTGCGCGTCTGTTCGGGGAGAGGTAGATGACGATTCAAACGTGTCCCTGGGGGGATGGGTAGAGAGGAGTGCTAGCCACTGGGCATCCGGGGGCAGAGTTTCAAACCAAACACCATTTTTTTGAATGCTGGAATCAACCACAGCACAATTTCATGCACAAATCGAGGAGTTTCCCTTTAATGAATGGATGCACAGTGCATGTCTTAGGCCAGTATATGCACCTTAATGTGTGTACTGTATGTAGGCTATAAGTATAGGTCGCGCTAACCACTAACCTATATAAAGTATGTATGGATTTATGTCTCGATGTAAACGCAAGTCTAGTCTGGAAGGTCATGGGTTCGAGCCCCAGTGTTGTCAAGTATCCCTTAACAAGATACCTAATCTCTATCTGCTCCTTGTAATACTTGCAACTGTACTCACAGTAAGTCACTTTGGATAAAACCATCTGCTGATTGTAATTTATGTTTTCATCATGTAGGACTTGTGTGTGGAAGATGTGCAGTTGTGTTTTATGTTCTATTGTTGTACTGACGTCAGCTGCATTGTTTAGCTTTACGCTTCAATCCGAAGCGATTTACAATGAGTACAATTACATATTACATACATATTAGTATTTAGGAGCAGGTAGGGGGTGGGCATCTTGCTCAAGGATGCTTACAGGTAGGCCAACTCCGGGGCGTGAACCCACGACCTTCTGGCTGTACATTAGTACATGTGTCAACAGCTGCCAGTCACACGGTGTCACAGTCTATTCATGTGTTGTTCTTCCAGAGGCGGCGGTGGAGGTGTTTCGTGCGGGCGTGGCCCCCCGCTGCGAGAGCCGGGCGTGTAACCCCCGCATGGGCAACCTGGTGCTGGGCCGCAGGGTGCTGACCCAGACGGTGTGCGGCACCAACGGCACCGAGCTCTACTGCCTCAACTACGCCCCCTCTACCCGCCCCCCCACCGGCCCCCCGGCCTGCGGCAGCCCCTGGTGCGGCAAGTGCAACGCCGCCCTGCCCCTCCTCGCCCACCTGGCGGGCGCCATGGCGGACTCCTCCTTCCGCCACCCGGACACCTGGTGGCAGTCTGCGGAGGGGGCGGAGTCAGAGGTGGTGCAGCTGGACCTGGAGGCGGAGTTCTACTTCACGCACCTCATCGCCGTGTTCCGCTCGCCGCGGCCGCTCGCCATGACGCTGGAGTGCTCGCGGGACTTCGGGCGCACGTGGCGCACACTGCAGCGCTACGCCGCCAACTGCAGCGCCACCTTTGGCCGGGAGGAGCGAGACGGGGCCCCCTGCACCTCCAAGTACTCCGGGGCGTTTCCCTGTTCGCGAGGAGAGGTGAGGAGGGAGGTGTGCGTGTGTGTGTGTGTGTGTGGAACCAGCAGTAACATTACATGTTTTGTAATGTTGCAATTAAAGGGCCAGTGTGTAGTTTTTAGTGACATCTAGTGGTGATTGTTGCGAATTGCAAACAGCCAGTCACTCACG
>JAODLI010000016.1:1700108-1718291 GCA_027575585.1 Percopsis omiscomaycus
GAGAGAGAGAGAGAGAGAGAGAGAGAGAGAGAGAGAGAGAGAGAGAGAGAGACTGCTCTCTGGTGGTTGAAAAAAGAAACAAAATTAAATACATATATTTTGGTTAAATTTATCTCGCCATTTCCAACAACTAGTTATGAAATTAGCATGAAAAAATAATATAGGCCTAAATGACAAAACACAACGAATATCATTATAGCAAATAACCTCCAAAATATTGTAAATCTATCCTCCTGAATTGCTTAAATTGAAAACATGCAACAATACAGAACGTTAAACTAAAAATACGCTATAGAAGGTGAAGGATATTGCATGATTATTTAACTAGTAAGATAAATGATATAAAATTATAGTCCTACTGAATCATATCAATAAATGAACGAAAACAAATAAAGAACAAAATATAAACAGAATGAAACAATTTGACCACAAAGAAAAAATATTACTCTCAATGTATTTACATTATGTCATAGGCATAGTCTTTTATTCCACGGTTTCTGACAAACGTCATCATCATCATCATCATCATCATCATCAACAACAACAACAACAACAACGTCACTTGCCGTGGACGCGTTCAGCCGACACCACGCGACAAGGACTGACAAGATGGCGATCATATTAGAAACACAGCAAGTCCGCTGAAGGAGAGCTAGGTATAATTTTTTTCTATATATTTTTGGCTGTATTAAATAACAATTTATCTTGCCAACGCGTTAATTGCGGTGTTTGTATATGGTTATCTATAACATTAAGGCTGTTGAAGGAAACTGACCCCTTGTGGACGCTTGAACTTGTCTGGGTTATCACAGGGGACTAGCGCCTAGCTAAGCTAAAGTGCTAAACACAAGCTAATCTCTTGAACCAGTGCAGCATAAAATGTTATCTACTAATCAGACGTCTATTTATGCAGACGCCAATACTTGTATACATGCAACCTGTGGCATTTGTTCTCTTGGCAATCTAACAACGCTCATGCCCTTTATTCTTTGTTTTTTAAGTGTTAATCTTTCAATGGTGACTTGTCGCTGTAATTACAAGATAGCACACGCTAGCTTAAGTGGTATGCCACAACTGTTATCCCTGCCGAAACTTTTATTTTGCCCACAGCATGCTTCTGATTTGACGAGACAAACCAGTTTGCAGAATACATTCAAGGAAATAAGACACGTTACACTTATAACCTAATGTTATAACACTTTGTTGGCGTATTTACTAACATTTCAGATTGTTGTCAAAGGAATAGTATTTGCGGGGACACAATTACGGTACTACACGGGGAGCTACTCTGATTCTTTTGCTATAAAACACCAATTTGTCGCTCGTTTAGTTGTAACACATCACAGCTTTCTGGACGTTTTTAACACCACACGTTCTATTACATCATGGTTTATTATGTCATTTAAATTAATTTCCAGTGACCAACATGAGCCTGTCCACGCAGCCACAAGGACAATCCAGTCAGTGTGCTCTTTCTTGGGAATAAAAACTTTGGTGGAACACAAAATTAACGTTATTTTAACAGATTACATATAGCTCATTTTGCTTCTGTCATTTGTGTATTACATTCGTGACTGTTAGGTTCGATGTTTATGATGCGTGTAAAGCCATTTATAAGATAATCGAACAATCTCGACAAATCCTGTTCTATCGCGATAACACGGAGGGCCCTGTAGATTAGTTTGGCAGCGAACTACGATCTACGATGTATATTTACCTCTAGCATACATCGTGGAATATTAATTTTGTATATATGTTTTGGTAATATGAAACCCATTCATCTGGGTCTGTAATTAACCCTTCCTCATAGGAATGACAACTTATTTATATCACAGTGCAACAGTGTGGAATAACAACAGATGCTGGAACACAGAGAATAAACAAGACTGCTCCTACTTTATGTCTTGTAAACAAACACCCGATTCAGAGGAACTCTTGGAGTCACTTTTTACAGTGATTGCAGTGTAGTAGAGCACCAACAAAATAACCTGCTCAGCACTTGTGAATTTAAAACACTTGCGTTCTTCCTTCACGCTGGGTTTCACATCTCAACCACAGGGTCCCTATAACTTTCCGTTTCTGTTATCTACACTGTTTCATAGTTCCCTCATCCCAACCTCTTTCATTCCTTGTGTGAAAGCAGTTCTGTACCCAAACAAAGGGTGCTCCAACCTCCAGGCTCAGCCCCCCTTTTGTTGGATAAGCTCTCTTCTACCCCCCAGTGTGTGTGTGTGTGTGTGTGTGTGGGGGCGAGGTTGGTGGGTCTCAAGCACCCCCAGTTTCTAAACTGTGGTGCAGCAACCCCCCGGAGCATTAGAAGATGGGAGGTGTTGTGTAAGAGGATAGTTGTTATGGTTTTTACACAGAAGTAAACCAGCAACCCTGGAACGAAATGCACATTTGCTACCTTACCGATGATCTCACATGGTTATATTTCTGTAAACCACTCTAAAGCGCGCGCAAGCGATTTCCTTCCTTTGTACACGTTCATTTGCCCTTTTCTCGTTTTCACAAATCTCAAAACTATAACCTATTTATATAACGGGCAATGCAAATGCCCTTTTATGGTTTATTAAACTTTTAGGTGTTGTTGACAGGTCGTAAGGCTATGCTTTATTAGAACAGATTATTATTATTATTATTATTAGTCTGAGTGAGTCTAAGCAGGCATATTATAGTTTGGTGTCCTCATGCTAACAAGATCATTCAAACTATCACAAATGTATTTAATGTGAAGACTCTCCTGTGTACGTTTCCTCTTGTCTTGACTTGACTTTATTACATTATTTGACAGGGACTGTGCATATTAATACCATTTGTGAATATATGCCAGAATTAGCCAAAATAGGCTAATTTTTGTCTGTAGTCTAACCTGGCCTGTATTCCCTCCCCCTAGATAAAACCATGCCTTGGGTGGGTCCCGCTTCTCAGCTGGCCACGGTCACCATGGCGCTCTGAAGGCCGGCGCGAGACCCCCCCCAAAGCACGTGCGCGCGCTCGCTCACAGACGGTCTGTTGGCTCGGCTGGGGCGATGGACCGGTGCCGGCACGTGGGGCGGCTGCGGCTGGCCCCCGACCACTCCATCCTCAACCCCCAGAAGTGGCACTGCGTGGACTGCAACACCACGGAGTCCGTGTGGGCGTGCCTGGGCTGCGCGCACGTGGCCTGCGGCCGCTACATCGAGGAGCACGCGCTGCAGCACTTCCAGCAGCAGCGCCACCCGCTGGCCATGGAGGTGAACGAGCTGTACGTCTTCTGCTACCTGTGCGACGACTACGTGCTGAACGACAACGCCACCGGGGACCTGAAGCTGCTGCGCAGCACGCTCAGCGCCATCCAGAGCCAGCACTACGAGGTGACCACCCGCAGCGGACGCACCCTGCGCCTGCCCGGCGCCGACGCCCCGCTGCCCTGCGGCCCCCGGGAGCTGCAGCTCCGCGACGAGGACCGCATGTTCACGGCCCTCTGGCACCGGCGCAGGGCGCTCATGGGCCGCGTGTTCCGCTCCTGGTCCGGCCTGACGGAGGGCGGCAGGCGGCGGGAGGAGGAGGAGCGGCGGAAGGAGGAGGAGGAGGAGCGGCGGAGGGAGGTGAGGGAGAAGAGGCGCGCCCTCAAGAGGCAGCTGCAGGAGGAGCTGGAGAGCGCCCCCCAGAGGAAGAGCCGCCGCCTGCGCCGGCGCAGCCAGAAGGCAGAGGAGGCGGCCGGCAGCCTCGTGCCCCCCCGCAGGAAGATGCAAGCCCGGGCTGGCGCCCCCGCGCCCTGCCCCCTGCCCCACAGGCCGCGGACTCACAGCCCCGCTGCGCTGACCCCCAAGAGAGGGGTGGGCCGGCCCAGAAAGGTCCAGTCGTCGACCCCTAAGAACCGCACGCCGCCTTCTTCCTCCTCCAAACCCAGGGCCCGGTCCTCCACGCCGGCCCGCAGGAGCCCCGCCCCCGCCCGCCGTAAGCAGAGCGCCAAGCAGGGCGGCTCGCCCCTCAAGCGGCGGCCCACTGTCACTCCTGGGGTGACGGGCCTGAGGAACCTGGGCAACACCTGCTACATGAACTCCATCCTCCAGGTGCTCAGCCACCTGCACGTCTTCAGGGAGTGCTTCATGCGGCTGGACCTCACCCAGGCGCTGGAGCTGCTGGCCACCGCCGTCCACGGCCAGCTGGCGGGCCAGGCCGCCTCCAGCTTGCCCCTGGCCCCGAGGAAGGGCCCGCAGGCCGGCTGGGCGGGCTCCGGGGCCGGGCTGAGCGGCGGGGCGTCACGCGCCCGCAGCATGGAGCTGATCCAGCCCAAGGAGCCCAGCTCCAAGCACATCTCCCTGTGTCACGAGCTGCACACGCTCTTCCAGGTCATGTGGTCGGGCAAGTGGGCGCTGGTCTCGCCGTTTGCCATGCTCCACTCCGTGTGGCAGCTGATCCCGGCCTTCCGGGGCTACGCCCAGCAGGACGCCCAGGAGTTCCTGTGCGAGCTGCTCGACAAGGTGCAGCGGGAGCTGGAGAGCACCGGCAAGCATGCGCCCCCTACTGGCGTGCCACAGAAACGGCTCATTAAACAGGTGCTCAACGTGGTCAACACTATCTTCCATGGCCAGCTGCTCAGCCAGGTACTGTGTGTGTTTCTGTCTGTCTATTTTAAAAGGCCAGGGTGCTATGGTGAGGTCTCTTACCATAGCTAGTGGCTAACTAACCAACTGACAGAAGAGGTTTTCCACTCGTCGAACTTAGCTGTATTGTTTCCTCCAATGTGTCATCCTTTTTGACTAGTACTTGCTGTGTGCTTTAAAGACATTCTCACCAGTAGCCGGTTTAGTGAGAGAGAACATCCACTAGGATGAATAATGATAGCGGAGCGTTAATGGAGAGTTTGCTTAAGGAGATTGGTGTCTACTTGGATAAGCTAAGCACACACACACACTCTCACACCTGCTCCTGCTGAATAGGGGTCTGTGTGTGTGTGTGTGTGAGTCTCAGACCATGACTTTCCATCGCCTGGCAGAGATGGTGATCACTAAACCGAGTTAATGATCTTTATATTATAGGTTAGATTCAGCCCTTAAGTCAAATATTATTGACCGTTTATCCTGAATGGTCTGCTACTTGTAGCTGTAGTAGCCTGGTGGTCATATGCTTACATGAGGCACAGCCAGTCAGGAGAGACTGTGCCGGAGCAGTCTGTCACGCTTGGTATATTTTGATAACAAACTACAGTTCAGAAGACCAGGACTTCCTAGGCTGTTGAATTTTCAGACTCGAGGGGAAAGTCAGAGGAGGAGAGGATTCCCTGACAGGGTGTCTGTGGTGTGTGTGTTCAGGTGACGTGTCTGGCCTGTGACCATCAGTCCAACACCGTGGAGCCTTTCTGGGACCTGTCGCTCGAGTTCCCCGAGCGTTACCACAGCAACAGCAGGGAGTCGGCCGCACAGGTGTCCTGCCGGCTGACGGAGATGCTGGCCAAGTTTACAGAGACGGAAGCCCTGGAGGGAAACATCTATGCCTGTGACCAATGCAACAGTGAGTCCGCTGACATTACTCTCTTCCATCTTAGGTGTGTGTGTGTGTGTGTGTGTGTGTGTGTGTGTGTGTGTGTGTGTGTGTGTTCTTGCCCTAACTTGATTGGCTATCTGACTAAGAGAATAGGTCAGAGATGATTGGCTACAATCCAGAAATGATGTCACACCTGGGGCCATGTCCGAATGAACAACACTGCTAACTATACAACTGGGGGGGAAAATGTATGATAGGGGCCCCTTTAATAAATGCACATAGGTTCTCTATATCCAAAATAGCGGCTGAGGCGCCACCTGCTGGTGTGATTGTTTTACACGGTCTCTCCTGTGTCGTGCAGCCAAGCGCCGGAGGCTCTCCTCCAAACCTGTCATCCTGACTGAAGCACAGAAACAGCTGACGGTCCACAAACTGCCTCAGGTCTTGCGGCTGCACCTCAAACGCTTCAGGTACGACTGAATGACGCCGCTCTCACTTCAATCAAGGGAGGTCAACTGGTTGCTATGCCGCAGTGTTTAGTAGCTAGTCAGTCAGTCTCTTGCCGAAGGTAGTTCCTCTCACCCGTCCTGACCCTGCGTCCCGCGTCCCCCAGGTGGTCCGGTCGGAACCACCGGGAGAAGATCGGCGTGCACGTCAGCTTCGACCAGCTTCTCAACATGGAGCCGTACTGCCGTCGAGACCCCTCCCCCAAGGGCGTGGCCTGCAGTCCCAGCAGCCCTGCGAGCCCGCTGCGCCCCAAGAACTTCCTCTACGACCTCTCCGCCGTGGTGATGCATCATGGGAAGGGCTTCGGGTCGGGCCACTACACGGCCTACTGCTACAACACAAAGGGGGGTGAGTGCAGTGGTAGATGCGTGACCCCCCTTAGTTAGAAGGGAGCTAACATTCATTCCCCTCCCTAAGTGTTATTTATTAAATAATAATGAGGATAGACTGGCATTATGTATCATAAGCAACATTAAAAAAGGTTTAATGTCGGAAATTCTGGCCTATGCTGTTTTGTGTGTGAGATGCTGTTAACCCTGAGAAACTGAAGCTTGACGAGTCTCTTGTCTTCCTGTGCTTTCTGCCCAGGCTTCTGGGTTCACTGTAATGACTCAAAGATGAACGTGTGTTCTGTTGAGGAGGTGTGCAGAGCGCAGGCCTATATCCTCTTCTACACACAGCGCGTCACTCAGGACAAAGACAGGCCGCTATAGGACCCACTAAACCCCCGCCTCCTCCTCCGACTCCCTGACAGCCAGCAGGATGACATCAGCAAAGCCCCCAGCCAGCCAACCAACCAACCAAAAACCCACATTCTTGTCTCCCACTTCTTCGGGCATTCTGCATCCTGGGAGGCTCTTTAAACATCTCTTTCTTCGAGACTATGGACTTCTTTTGGAAACATAGTTCAGCATTGTTTGACTTGTAAATGGTGTTTTTATATGTCGTTTTTTTGTTTTGTTTAAAGGCAATGTTAAAACATTGTGATTGTGTTTGATAGTGTACAGCTGTATTTTATTAAGAGAGTATCAGCCAAGGTGTGTCCGTAGCAGCCAACCGACTTTGGCCAGATGTGACTATGTACAAGTGTCCTCTGTTAGGTAACACGGGTGTATTCAGGTGTTGGCCTTTCTGCACTTGTTGGCTCGGTGATTGTATATAGTTGTTCTTCAGTTTGAATCGAGTGAAATGTCTCTTCTAGTCACTTTAGATAGTCAAACCAGAACTGGATGTAGGGGCCACCAGGCTTTGGAATTGGCCTCCCTGTATCCTATACACTTCTGTATGGAAAGACGTATGGGGCGTTGGAAACGGCAAAGGGCTGACCTTCATTTAGCTTAAGAGAGCTTGAACATATTCAGTCTTGCTAGAAATGCATAAATGTCCAGGCAACAGGTGGGCCAGTTGTTTGTTCTGATCCAGTGTTCAAGTCTGAAATGTATACGCAAGTAGGACAATAGTGCTTTTATGGTTATCAGAAAATACATTGTGATCAACTAACCTCGAGCCAAAACATGTTGGAAATTGTTTTAATTTATCTCAGCTTTCCCATATTGGTTAAACATTTGCTGAGTGTCTTATTTCTTTCAATCTATTTTCTTTTAAACAGTTTTATTCCCCCCCAAGGGGTGTTTCTGGCTCAGTGCTGCCACCTGTCTTCTTCAGAATGTAATGGTGTTCAGAAGGGAGGGGGCTTCAAGTGTCCTCACCAGATAGTTTCCTAGTCAAGTGCCCTTTTTTTTTTTTTGTAGGAAAAGCAAGTCTATTTTTATAGCTCTTTTCCCAGAGCAAGGTTCATATCTTGTGTGCATGTTCGCTGTCCCACCCAGGCCAGCATTTTAGAAAATGAATGTACTTTTATACAATCCTTTTTGCAAAAAAAAAAAGCTGTTTTCATTTTATACAGCAACTGATTCTCCCCCCTTGATTGTTCGATAGCACCAGCAGTTGAGACCGAACTGAGCAGAAAATGGCATCGTTTTCTGTTTTTATATACTTAACCTGGTCTTTAAAAAGGTACACTCCTTGATTGTGTTGTAATGCCCCCGGAAGCCAAAAATGTTTCTCCCGGTGGTTTTAAGAAGAAGCAGCTGTCTGGGAGGGATAGTGAAGGCGGGTAGGAGTGTGTGCGCTTTTGAGTATTAAACCAAAACTTTAATTATAAAAAGGGGACACGTATCAAGGAGCGTATCTTTAATTAAAGCAGCCAAATCAGACCGAGGTAGAGCCCTGCAAGTTGTACATTTATGTGACAAGCGAGTCTCCATACTGGAGGGAAAAGAAAGAACCGTTTGTCTGTTCCACCCCCTCCTAGCTACCCGAGGGGAATTCAAAGCACATTTGATCCACGTTCCCTCAAGACACGTACTGTATGCTGCCACCTGGATACGTGTGTGTAACATGGAAGTAATACTATGCAAATTGTTACCTCAGTTTTTTTTCCTAGAGAAAATTACCTCAATAAAAATGAGAATATTTTTTCATTTTTTTTAAGAACATACTTCTCCTGTGTGTTATCTTGTAGACACGAGCCAAGAAAATAGTTTGATAACTGGTTGAGGATAACGGCTGTGATCTCAACCTCCTAAAACATCTAAAAATCCACAGTTACATTGTATAAGTAACGATACCAGGAATGAGAGCAAAATTATTTTAATCAACTTTTTGTTTTCTTACAAAAAAAAAAAAAATCTGGGTTTCAAAATGAAGTTACATTAACTTGGAGCCATTTCAAAATATATTTTACAAATGACTGGAGGGTGGAGTGCTGCCCCCTTCTGTCATTAGATTGCAAACGTATAGTTTGTTGTGAAAGGTGGCATATTAAAGCCGAGGGGGGGCATAACTGATTAATCTGTGTGAATACTGGAGTTGCGAATAATGCAGCAGCAAGTTAAATCCACAGAACTGTTTGACAGTTGATTTTTAATGTATGCTCAAATCAGTTCCGCAGGACACCGGTATCTGTGCTGAGAGAGAAACTTTCTGTGGCGTTTAGCTGTTGGCAGCACCTGAACAATGTTTAAGCCACTGCAAGAAAAAAATAAAAATAAAGTCCCCTTACAAGCTAGCTGTAAGTGGCCCTTGAACAATGGATTGTGGGTACTTGCACAGTGGCTTTTGGCATCCCTTAACGCTTCTAGAGACGACCCAACCAGGTCAGAAGCTCTGTCTCATTTCCTTGAGGACTTGAAGGGGGGGTGCGTGGAGGAGGATGGCTAGCCAGGCTGGGGGGGGGGGTTCAGTAGTCATCCCCCCGACTGACCACCTCCTTGCAGGTGGGCCTGAGCAGGATGGTGTGCTCGAACTGGGCGGTGTAGCAGCCCCGGGTGTCGCACAGTGGGGGGTAGGGGTCCACGATGCCCAGGTCGCACAGGTTCTTCAGCGCCATCAGGTACTTGCTCTCGCCCAGGCGGTCCAGCCAGCGGCGGCAAAAAGCCAGCGTGCCGAAGTTCTCGTTGACCACGTTCAGCAGGTGTTTCGCTCTGGGCAACCTAGGAGGGGAAGGAGGAGGAGTCAGTGATTTACAGCAGGGTTTAAAGCTGCCATCTGGAACTTTAGGTAGTTAAATAAGTGGGAAGCGATCAGTTGGAAACAAACGGGGTGCTTAACTGCCAGCCACTGTTTGATGCTAATTTGATGCTATGGGGATCGACTCGCTTTTGGAGCCAGCCTCAAGTGGCCATTCGAGGAACTGCACTTCCTTATTGGCTTCATTTCTAAGAATCGAATGTTGTCGCTTGATTATATAGTATTAGCACAGATCTAAAGCAGCTGGTGCCAGCGGGCGTCTACCTAATGGGCACGTGGCCCACGTCGAAGTTCTTCATGTAGTGGGAGCACTCCATGTCGTCGTGCACCATGCCCTTTCCTGTGCTGCCAAACGTCTCTATGGCGTAAACCTCTCCTTCCTGAGGGGTGCAAGGACAAGTCAGGACAACAGTGGAGCCAACTGTCATTTGTATAGCACACACACACACAAATAAAAACTCTGATTTATATAACTACTAACACTTTGAATGTGGTAGAAGATAGAAAAACTCCCAGAATAACCACATGCACGCATACAGGGAAACAATCTGTCAGTTAATAAACTTTAATACTAAAGTAAAGGAACTAGCTAGGTTGTACTAGCTAGGCTAGCAAGCTGTAGCTAATAATCGCACCTCCATTCTTGTGGCTTCCCCTCCTTTAACGATGGGCACGGTCTTGCCAGCATGTATCCTGTACTGGCCAATTGAATGGCCATTTAGGTTCCGGATTGGCTTCACTGGAACGGGGGGTGGGGGGGGGGGGGGGAGACGATACTTCATGTTATTTTATACATTTATATACTTGTATGCTCTGTTGTGTTTTCCATGCACAGTTCTTTTTAAGAGGTCATGGCAGAAGAAGTGTGTGAACCAGAAGTGTGTCATCAGTGGAGCCATCAGGAGTGCGAGTGTGTCAATGTACCTTGGTATGTTTTTCCATCCAGCTCGACCTCATAGGACTCCATCACTTCCTGAATGGCCTCTCCGACGTCACACAGACGCACGTCGATCCCGGCGTTCTGCAGAGGCAGCTAGCGTTAGCGTCCCAGTCGCTACAGCGTGTGTGGGTTTAGATTCAATCTACAGTAACCATGACTACATGACGTGCACATGCTAGCTTAATTGCTGGCTCTATAGACATAATATAAAAAAGGGAGATAAAATGCACTGCATTATAATGAAGTATTTGCTGTAAATATAGGACATAACAGTGTTGCTGTAGTATAGCAATAAGTGCATCACTGCGAGTATTGCAACAATAATAGTAATTGCACTGTAAAGGCCCAGGTATACTACCAAAGTATAATGTGTAGCAGACCTTTATTCCAGTATTGGTGGCATCTCTCACAGCTTCCAGCAGCTTGTCATACTTTGGGTTGAAGGTGACGGTGAAGGCACAGTCGATGATCCGCCCTGAAGGCAGAACACCCGTTAGTACTGACTGAAGCACAATACACACAGCGATGTTTACACGACTGCAAATGTCTACATATTAATGTGTCTTATTAAAGTACACAAGGAAAATATTATGAATTGATGAAAATAAGTAAATGTTCATTTACACAAAGCATTAGGATCACATTGGCATCTTGTCAGTGAAGGCTTTCAAATCTATGCAAAATACATTTGGTTTGTAAACGTGTCAATGCAAACAGCATATCAAGTGTGCTGTATTCCTGCGAAAACATATCAATGTATTCTAAAGTGTGCGTGCGTGCGGCATACCGTTGATGTGCGTGCCAAAGTCGATCTTGCAGACGTCGTCGTACTGCAGCACGGTGGTGTCTCCGGCGTTGGGGGTGTAGTGGGCGGCGCAGTGGTTCAGGGAGCAGCCGGTAGGGAAGGCCAGCCCCGCGTCCAGCTTGCTCTCCTTGATCAGCTTCCTGGAGCAGTCCTCCAGACGCTCACTGCAAAGGGGGGGGGGGGCATTATAAATCATTCATGTGAACCAATAGGGGCAGGATAGTCTAGAGGTCTGGGTGTGGTTCAATCCCTGGAGTTGGCCTACCCGTAAGCATCCTAGAGCAAGAAGCCTAATGCCTAACCCCTACCTGCTACCTGCGATTGTGCTCATTGTCAGTGGCTTCGGATTCGCTACAATGACACAATTGTACTTGTAAAAAGGGAATAACGACCGCTAAAATCCCCTGATGAGCACATCTCTGTGTGTGCTTATCAACGTAGAAACTTGCATTTGATCGACATTTGTAGAAGAATCACCCATCAGTCAATAATTCTGAGTACTGGTCAGCTTAGTGAAAGACGCTCTACTCTAACGGTTATCTGAACCATGGCGACAGAGGTCTTGACCTCCCCCTGCTGACACTCACCAGATCTCGATCATGGTCAGGCCGGGCTTGATGAAGCTGCGGACGTGTTGCCGGACCTGTCTGTGGGCCTCGGCGGCCTGTCTGAAGTCATTCCACACCTCCTCGTTGGCCTTGTCCAGCACGCGCTTCTCCTCACTGCTGGTCCGCCAGGCCGCGCTGCGCCTGGGGGTGGGCACGCCAGCACAGGCGATGTTAGGTTAAGAGGATCCTAACATACAAAGCTAAGAACAGATGTACAAGTTGAATCTGTAAAAGTATAGTAATGTGACTCCCATCGGATCACATATTCTGACCTGATGGAATGTCTTTTCTTTAGAAGCTACAAACTTAAATTGCACCTCTGTTAAACCACTTTGACCTTGTCAAGCCTGTTTGTCCAAACAGGCGATAGCAACTGAGAATTTCACTTAAGGACTGTCGGCAATTAAAACAGCTTATTTATTCTTTACGCTTTAGTAGGATTGTGTATTCGCTTATTTATTTGTCTCTGTCACAACCTAATTTCCTAAGGAGGATTACAAAGTGTCATCCAAGTCTAACTGATCAAATGCATTGAAGGGCTGGGACAAGCTGCTACAGCATACGGTCAAAACAATTATCCAGCTATTGACTAAAGATAATTGTGCATTTCTATATGAATGTGTCTTACCCATCCTGTAAAGTGGGGTATTCACACTCTTGGCCAATAGGGAAAACTCCATTTGGGTACAGCTCACAGATGGGCACAGATGGTGGGTCGGTCTGCGTTTTGGCTGGGGGGCCAAAGACAGAGGAGAAAAATCACACAGCAGTCAGGTAATCTTACTGAACAGTCTGGACTCGGAACAAAGCCGAGGCTGGTAACGGGAGTAGGAGACAGTTATGGGAGCGTTCCCCTTTAGAAGTGGCGAGTCCTTACTAAGCTCCACTTGATTGATCCCTGTGGGGAATTTCATCCTGTTCTTTTGGCCTCTCAAATACTTAGGACCAGCGGGACCAAGCTCCAGTACCAATGTCAGTGCCTTGGTAAAGGGCAAATTAACTTAACCGTAGCAGTATTAAGCTAAAATGCATGCCTTTTGTCGTGGGGGAAACTTGACTTGCACCCAGGACCTTCATGCTTCAGACCACAGTAAAAATCACTGAGCCACTCTGCCACTGACAACAGTGTAGGGTTCACCAACCACAGATACCCTTTTAGGAAGTCCAGGAGGAAAAATCCTCTCCCTGGTTAAACACACCACTAGTTAGCCATCTGGGCCTGGAACACACTGTTCCACAGTGTGTTCTGACAGGGCTGTGTGCTGCAGAAGTGCGCCACTGCTGCTAAATCACTATCAGGGAAACACTGACAAGGCTCTGCTCCCTGGCTCCCAGAGTGCAGCAGTGTGGCGTGGAGCCAATGCTGCCCGGCTGGCTCTTCATGTAGCGCTTCACCATAATACAATACGTCTATATCACTCTGCTCTTCACTTTAGTGGGATTTGATGAAGAAAAAAAAACATATGGCCAACTTACATCCTTTCTTCTTCTTTTTCTTTTTCTTCTTCTTCCCTGCCGAGTTCTCGCCATCATCTCCATCTGCGAGAAAGGAGGGAAAACTGTATTGACCACTGCCGGCCACTAGGCAGGGTCGAGTTTTAAGGAGGTCCCCATCGGCCCGGTGAGCCCCTCGTGATTCTCGGGACGTGTTGTGCAAGCTGTGGCCACATTACCATCTTCGCCGTCCTCTTCCTTCTCCTTGTCTTCTAAGGCCTGCTTCTCCAGCTGTTTGGTAAGGTCGGGCACAACATCTGCCTCTGCTTCTACACCTGCACCATCACACAGATCTTAGTCACACTACGGCTGTAATACATGAACATGGTTCTGTGTGTGTATATATGTAGACACAACACACTGTTGTGAGTTTGAAATAAACGGAAGAGGTCGACAGGAAGATTAAGTAACGAGAGATTTAGTAAGAGACAATATTTCTAGGTCATGGTGACATGTTCCACCAATTATAAGACGCAAAAGGTTTAAAACATCCATTGTGCCATGTCATCCTTTGAAGTGAAGTAAACGAGTTTGATGGGAGCCGTTAGAGAAATGTAAAATTTATATCAACTTCTTCGTGCCAAGCACATGTCAACATGTGTCAAGACACATTCGTACCTGGCCACTGCAAGAGCCGGTGTGAAGACAGTCTAACGTGTTGTGACCTGACGCTGGTTTGCACAGAGGCTTTTATATGGTTATAACAGAAACAACCGCTGGTCTTACTACCTTACATAAGAGTTTTGGCGAGGAGCGTCAACAACAAAAACGGCCAAATTGCGGATCACCGCAAGTTCAGTTCGCCCATGCTTTCTCACAGCGCCTTCGTCTAGTTAGAGTGACGTTTAGATTTAGATGTCCCTATGTTATGCTAGTGGTGTCAAATCCTGCAGACAAGGCGTGTTTCATGCGGCCTGGCCCCGCACACCGCTCTGTCCCGCATGGCTAATAAGCAGCCACAGCGGCTAGCCTATTAGCAGTCACACTCACCCGCTGTCGTAGACTTGCTCTTCTTCTTCTTTTTCCTCTTCTTTTTCGCCGTCTCCTCTGCTGGGTCGGCGTCCTCCGTCTGCTCCGCCACGCCGTTCAGGACCGGGTCCTGGTAGGGTTTCTTGTCCGGTGCCTGCTCCTGTACGACATCCGCCATGATCGCAGGCGCTATTGGAAAGGGAAGCGCATGGCGCAATGGCTTGTGGGAGAACTCGTGGAGAAAGTTGCAGAATCAGCTGAGTGACAGGTGAAGCGTTTTCTAATAAAACAGCTGTGTCAAGTGAGTGTTTTAGAATTTTTTAATTGACGGTGGACGCATTGTGCTTTTAGCTGATAGACGGGCCTTTTTTAAATTGCATATGATGTATATTTGGAAAACCCAAATCCCCGTACATTCAGCACAAGTACTCGTGCTACTACCTGAATTGACCACTAGATGGCGGAGTCATTGTATTAAATGGGTAGTGTGGAGTTCTTTGGGGCACAGGACGAAAATACTTTTACCATAGAGCCCAGTTATCTTTATGAAGAAGTTTCATGTTTAACCTCAGCATCCTGCATTTTCTCATACGTTTAAAAAGAAAACCTAAACTTATGTCTCCTCTGACTGAAAACACACAAGGGCCACATAGAGGGTACAGTATGTGTTAGATCGACAGAGGGCAAGAGCTTATTAGAGAGACTACTGGGGGTACCAGCTGTTGTACGAGTGTGAGTGGTCAGGGTCATCTCTGTAACATGAGAGTGGACCTTCAAGTCAAAGCAGAGACCACAACACATGGACAGTTCCAGAATGGTGTTTAATTTCAAATACGAAATGCAAGACAGTAGGCCTGTGTCCCCGGGGACGAAACAGGACAGACTAGGGCAAGGCAGACACGGTTTGGACAGTTTAGACACAGGTCAGGGCTGGGAGGGGTTTATGTGTACATCAGAGAGCAGCACAACCTTGTGAAAACTTTATTTAAAAACACATCAGATCTTAGAACACGCTCAAATAAAGAGATCTCCCATTCCATTTACCACCTTCCCATCTAGTCAACTGAATTTATCTCACAAGACGCACACTGCTCATTCAGAACACCCACAATGCAACAGTCTGTCAAACGTCAAGCACTTGCGTGGCTTTCTGACCATGCCCTTACAGAGGATAGAGGAGTGTTGAAGTCTATGGATTGCACATTTAAAAAGACAATAGTGTTCATTATAAAGCCTATTGCAAATAGACACTTCTAGGGAGAAAGGGGAGGGAATATGTCCACCTCACCATCACATTTCTGTGTCTGAGTAGTAGTGATAGCACTGGACTAAAACAACTGCCGTAATAAAAATAGCATTCCACTTCCTCTCCTTGCAATGAACCCGCTTGCCCCTTTCTGCGCGTGTGTGCGTGCGTGTGTGTGTGTGTGCAGTGACTCGTGAATGTATTTGGGATGTCAATAAGCCAAACAGCTTCCATAGTCCACCATGTCACTTTACTGACAGTATAACACGGTGTAGAGAGGTGTGGTCACTCTCTTTTCGAAGCGTCTTGGCTATGGGACACCTATGGGAAATAGTAAAGGCCATTCATTTGAGAAACACTCACTTACAGGAGATGACAGCAGAGCCCTGATTAAGATGCAGCTTGTCTTGGTATGATTGAAAAGTTATCAGTATGCGGACGTTCAACCAAGTAAAGACCAGACAATTTGATCTCTGATTACTGTAACTGTAGTTTGTTTTAGCAGTACTGATACCTGAGTAGGAGGAGTAACAGAGCAGTAGGAATTGTGGGTAATGTAGGACGAGATGGACAGAATGGTGATGGAGATTGGTGAAATTAGAGGTTGTTCACAACAAACAATTAAGAAGACGTAACAAAGACCCCTGACAATCAGGGCCCCCCCCTTTTCCTCTGCAGGAACTTTTTCCGAAACTAAGAATATATCGGAACGTCATTGTTGTTTTTTCCCTGCTGGAGGAACCAGGGCCGATTTAATGGATCGGGAACTACTGAGGTGGAACTTGCATGCTGATTGGTCAGCCGTATTAGTAAATACCCACCACACCCATTTTATAACAACAGAGACCAAAACAATGGCTTCAATGGATGACTTTTGGTTTTCTTTTTGTGTCGTTGCTGTAGATTAGTTTCTTCAAAATGACATCTGAAACCTAACAATTGCTTTTATTCTGTTGTTAATCGCCAAGGTTACTGGCGCAGTGGGAGGGCAAATACAAACGCGCTCCAGGAACCTCGCAGTTCCTGTTATGGAGAGTTACTGTTTTAGTTCCCGAACCTCGGAGGAAAAGGGGCTGGGCACCAGGCAGCCTTGTTGGCCTGCTCAGGGTTCCATTACAGCGGCCTGCTTTGAGTTCTAGTCCTTGTCAGGTGTGTGTCGCCCATCTCCCTCTTCATCGTCGTCATCATCGAAATCATCATCATCATCGTCGTCTCCAAACGTCTGCTCCTCCATGTTGAGGAGCGAGTGCGAGCGCGCCACCACCTGGGCGGCAAGGGCGGAGCTGAAACTTATGGCCTCGGAGCCGTGGATCTCCGTCAGTCTGTCCATCACCGAGACAGTGGGGACCCGAGCCGCCAGGAAGCAGTCCAGCCCGTTCTGCCCGACCCCCTCCTCGGCCAGCCCGTCGTATTGGTGGAGCTCAGCCGTGGCTGCCCCGCTCGTCTGAGCAGTTAGCTCCTCCAGGCCGCAGCTGTACTCTGTCACGAGCTCCGCCTCTGCGGGGGAGGAGTCAGACCTCCCCCTCCCCTCATCATCTTCATTTTCTTCTTCTTCGTTTTCTTCTTCTTCTTCTTCAGCGGGCTCTGATAGGTGGTTACCTGCTGCGGCGCCCGTTTGAGCCCCGCCCACTGAGGTCAGAGAGTCCAGTGGCTGGGAGTCAGACGGCGACTCTGGAGCCCCCTGGTGAGCTGAAGGAGTCACAGCAGCTAGAGGAAGCCAAGGAAACATGTCAGTGACAGAAAGGAGCCCAAGTTCCTGTATTAGAATCATTAGAATAGAGAGAAATACATGGATCCACCCAGGTCTCTTATGTTGATACGACTGTATTTCCATGTGGTAGTTTACATTTAACTACCACCTGTGGTTAACTGTACCTCTGTGGCCAGAGGTGCTACCATAAGCAGGTCTAGCAGGAAACATTAGAAAAGGCCCATAAGGACCTACAGTATGTTATGGGCCTTTTTCACACGTTTCTTTACCGTTATCTGGGGAAAACTGCACACACACTTGATTGACACTCAATTATGCAGTAACATTGACACACAGTCTGTTTAACTGCATAATCAAGTTTGTTTTTGACGTCTCGCGGTCCGTCTCGCCCTCGTGTTCTGTGTCAAAACAGACCTTGGTCGTTGAAGAGCAACTGCTTCCACTTCCTCCGCTCTCCCTCGGATGCTCGGAAGCCCAGCACGGCTTTCAGCTCCGACAGGACGCGCCGCGACTCCTCCCGCTCCCGCCGCTGGCGCTCCCGCTCCTCCGGCGACAGCGTGTCACACCAGGAGTCCCTCCGCCCGTCGTCGGAGTCCGAGTCGGACACGGTGGCCTCCCACTCCTGGTGGGACAGAGAGGAAGCAGGAGAGAGTAAAATGGTGCGCTGCACGGAGCCATGCTAGCTAGCAGGGTTCTCTCTACCGCAGGGTTTACTGGTAATACTTTCTTTCTTTGTGTCGTCTTTTATTTAAATGCTTTAATGCTTATCTTTTCTTTCCCATAGTAACCATGTGCATCCTTTGCACTATGCATGTTGAATACACTATGGTGCTGTCTGCAGTACAAAATACCGCACATGTAGCTAGACTGCTAAAGTTAAAAACTTGTCGGACCTGGGGG
>JAODLI010000016.1:1720880-1740712 GCA_027575585.1 Percopsis omiscomaycus
TGTGTGTGTGTGTGTGTGTGTGTGAAGTTAGCTGAAGAGGTGAGAGACGTGTTTATGAAGTGACAGCCAGGTGTTTCGCGGTGAATGCAGTGTTTTCTTTCCACCCCTCCGTCATTGGTCCAGAGCTGACCCTCCCGTGTCTCTGCGGCAGGACTTCCGCGATGCGGTTGCCAAGGCGACGCGTCAGAACGGCAAGCCGGTGGTGGAGGAGCGCGTCCTGAGCCAGATTCTCTACTACCTGCCTCAGCTGTACCAGCTGAACAGAGACCTGCTGAGGGAGCTGGAGGAGAGAGTAGCCCACTGGTACACACACACACGCGCACACACACACACGTACGCACAGAGACACACACACACGCACAGAGACACACGCGCGCGCGCACGTACATTGTGTTGCGTTGTACTAACGCATGTTTCTATTATTTCGGCCACCTCATTTCAATCAGTGAGGCAAGGCTAAGTAACACAAACACATTTGTGTTTAACTCAATACAGTTTAACAGCACCACAAACTACATCCTCCAAAATGATCATACAGTTGAATCCCCACCTCCCTTGAAGAGTTTCAACATGAACTGAACATTGTAACAATCATGAAGGGAGATGTATTGCAGGGCCGTTGTATTAGACTGCATTAGATTCGCTAGGTGTGCCGGATGAAGTGGCACACTTTAGGTGTGTGTTTGCCTGGTAGCCCGGACTGTGTTTACATCCCCTCTCTCTCCCCCGTAGGAATGAACACCAGAGGCTGTCGGACATCTTTGTTCAGAAGGGGCCGTACCTGAAGATGTACTCTACGTACATCCGCCAGTTTGACAACAACGTGGCACTGTTGGACGAGCAGTGCCGGAAGAACCCCGGCTTTGCCGCCGTCGTACGAGAGTTCGAGGTACAGTTGAGAAACTTTTTGAGGTGGTGGTGTGTGGTTTTTGGCCACAAGGGGGTAGAGGTTAGAGAAAATTGGTAAATGCATACACATGGCAATGGCTGAATGTTTGTGTAAGGAGACTCTATTATTATTCGTATTATTTTTATTATTCGAGTTTCAGAATGACAACTCTTTGTTTTTGTTCGTTTCTTTTCTGTCTCAGATGAGTCCAAGATGTGCCAGCCTGGCGCTGAAACACTACCTGCTGAAACCAGTCCAGAGAATCCCTCAATACCAGCTGCTGCTTACTGGTAAACACACTGGCAGTGGGTGGTGGGATCTGCTAGCTAGCTAATAGCTTAGCCTAAGTAGCTAGCGCAACAGTTTGTTCAGTGGTGAGCTAACACTAGCCCTCTCTCACTGCCGCCCACACTCTTTCTTTCATCCTCTTACCAGCCTCTGTGTGTTACAGGTCAAGAGTTTATTAAATCACGCCACTGTGTTCTTGGCAGTGCTTGAGTGCTAGCTCAGCTTAAGTGTGGTCTCTCCGTTTTGGCCTTGCTTCTAAGTGTGGTTGGTAACTTAGTGACACCTAGTGGACAGCCACAGAACCACAAGAAGTATCATAATTTACCTCTTGGCCAAGCTTTAAACAACTCCCCTCCTTTTTTTAGGCGATTCATTTGAATTCTAGCTCATTTATCTCCATAGTTTCGATTATTTGTAAAAAGTAATTGTGAAGAAAATGCTTCAGGTGTGAATGCAGCTTCTAACTATCTGCCTGTTTATTCAGATTATCTGAAGAACCTGCCTGAGGACTCTGAGGACTATAAGGACACTCAAGGTGACCGCACAGTGTTAAGCACACACTAGACTTGGACAGAATTCACTGTGACATATTCCAAATATGACAATATTGATAGACTCTGCAGTGTGTATTTAAACATTGACCAGTTAGTCTGACGTTGTGCCCCTGCTATCCACAGCGGCCCTGGGCATAGTGAAGGAAGTCGCTAACCACGCCAATGACATCATGAAACAAGGGGTTAGGAAACTGACAAACATACGATAAAAACACTCAGTCTGAATATACGATAAAAACAATCAGTCTGAATTCCCCCTTCCGCTGTCCATTACATTCCCACATGTCGTGTTTTTCAGGATAACTTTCAGAAGTTGATGCACATTCAGTACAGCCTGAACGGCCACCATGAGATTGTCCAGCCTGGCAGGGTAAGATGACTTTAGACTGGTGCACCAGTTCATAGCCAGACCCAGAATCCGATTTATTAAAATGACCTTTGCACATACAAGGATTTTGACGTAGTAAGTCTGGCGTGTTTGCGATTAAATGTACACTCACTTCATTGTGGCCCCAGCTTGCCGTTTATATTCATGTTTTAAACCCAACTGTGCATGAAAGTGTAAAGTGTAAAGAGGCCACTCCTCGTAACCACTAGGTCAACTCCAGACAAAGAGTGTACCTTTTAACAGAGAGACAAGGAGCAACAAAACATTACACACCAAGTATTGAGATCAAAAAGTTTTATGAGGCTTTGTACAAGCAGCAGCGATAGAAGAAGCATAAATCCCATTGACCTAAAGTGCTAGATACTGTCTGTCACTGTAGAGGCAGCCCCCAAACCCTGTGTCTGGTCCCTTCCTTCTTTTCTCTCAGGTGTTCTTGAAGGAAGGCACATTGATGAAGCTGTCCAGGAAAGTCATGCAGCCGCGGATGTTCTTCCTTGTAAGTGATAAATCCCAGTAAAGTAATCCTTGGAAACCTGTCGTGTGATGTGTGAACATGGGGCTGAATCTGCCTTTCACTATTATCCTTCCTTTCTTTCTGCTAAGGAAGGGGTGTTCCGGTCCTAGTCTATATCTAAACAGCGCTACGGGATTTCTTGTGGGGAAGCTTGTGTCCACGTAGTTTTAATGCAGTTTGTTCATGTGTTGTCTCTGCAGTTCAACGACGCCCTCATGTACACGACCCCTGTGCAGTCCGGCCAGTACAAACTCAACAGTGTGCTCTCTCTGGCTGGGATGAAGGTGAGAAGGACTATGAACTCCTCGTGCCACACTATATAGTGATCAACTGCAATATTAACCTTATGGTTAATATTCATCTTGTGTGTTTTTCAGGTGAGTAAGCCCAGCCAGGAGGCGTACCAGAACGAGCTGAACATTGAAAGCGTGGAGCGCTCTTTTATTTTGTCTGCCAGGTCAGCAGTTACGCGTACACCTTTTATGGTTGGTTGATATCCGTTTAGATCACCTCCTATTGGTTACTGAGGGTTAGTGTGTGTGTGTGTGTGTGTGCGTGCGTGCGTGCTTGCAGCTCGGCTACAGAGAGAGATGAATGGCTGGAGGCCATCGCCAAGGCCATAGATGACTACACAAAGAAGAAGATTACATTCATTTCCAGCCGCAGTCAGGAAGAGGTAATACTTGTGAGTGTTCTGTTTTGGTCACGCACGGTCTCTTGGGGGGGGGGTTATACTGTATGTTGGCCCTACGGAAGCATTCAGCCTCTCTCTCTGCCTGTTTAGACCGATGGTCTCGGGGACAGCGGGGCCCCGCTGGGTTCTAAGGCGCCCATCTGGATCCCTGACCTGCGGGCCACCATGTGCATGATCTGCACCTGCGAGTTCACCCTGACCTGGAGGAGACATCACTGCAGAGCCTGTGGCAAGGTGCCTGTCGCTCGTACCACTGCTAATGCTATACAGTGGCTTATGTTTTAGTAACGGGCTGTTGTAAGAAGTCCTTCATATCTTTTTTTGGGGTCACAAGTCAATGAGTTTAAGACTCACATCTACATCTCTACAGCTCTACATCTATGTCTACATCTATGTCTACGTGTCACAATTACATTTGTGTTCGTGTTACAGGTGGTGTGTCAGGCGTGTTCATCTAATAAGTACTACCTGGAGTACCTGAAGAACCAGCCAGCCCGTGTTTGTGATCACTGCTTTGCCAAGCTACAAGAAAACAGTGAGTCGCTCGTGACTCTAGTTCTTACATTAACTCTTATTTTTGTGATGTAAGTCACTCGAGGGCTCTGAACTGTTTCCTGTTTTGCAGCAAGCGTTTGTGTTTCTATATGTGTATTTTCTGTAGGTGACCGGTGTGCCTCCTCATCACTGTCTCCAATTGGAAAATCGGGAGCCTTTTCATTTTCACGGAAACAGAAGAAGATTCCTGCTGCGCTGAAAGAGGTACAGAACACGGAACAAGCACTAGTGCAGTTTTAACATAGCTAGCAGTAGGACCTCTGCTAGCTATAGGTATGAGGTGCTACTTTAATGTTCTCCAAGGATACGTGCTGGGATTGTTTTACCTGTTTGTTATTCCTCATTAGGTGTCAGCGAACACTGAGAACTCCTCCATGAGCGGTTACCTAAACAGGTCAAAGGGCAACAAGAAACAGTGGAAGAGGTTGTGGTTTGTCATCAAGAATAAAGTCCTGTACACCTACGCTGCCAGTGAGGTACACAGCTCCATAGTGACACGTTCAGCCAGGGTTTACTTTCTCTCAGTACACCTGTACCTAGTGTGCGTGTGGGGGCGTTGTTGTGAGGCATTTATGTGTTGTCATTTTATTGCCGCCTCCTCCCTCAGGACGTAGCGGCGCTGGAGAGTCAGCCATTGTTGGGTTTCTTCCTCAGAGAGGAGAAGTATGGTCCCGCTCAGAAGCTGCAGTTCAAACTGTACCACAAAAACACCCTGTTCTACATCTTCAAAGCTGACGACATCCCCGCCGCACAGAGGTAAAGTAACTGACAGCGGATAAAGGGCTGTTGGTTAAAGCTGCATTTGGCGGCCACTCTGGATGTTTTTTTTTATAAGTCTTTGACTACTTTAGAAGAAGGAAAAATCTTGATTCATGATTCATATTTCTTGGATGGTTGGTAATGTTTCTCTTGTGCTTTTCCCTATACAGGTGGATTGAAGCCTTCCAGGAGGCTATGATTCTCGAACAGTAACTCCCCCCAATAACAGTGAAGTCAAACCACGTCCCTGGAGCCAGCTGACGGTCAGGCGATGAGCCCCCACAGGGTCACTAGCTCAGGAAGAACACCAGTCGGACTGGTGCCACGCTGAAATTCCCACAGCCAGTTATGTGAAATCGGATCAGTGGATTACTATTCCTTTTTTTTTATCTCCAATGCCCCACGTTATGAATCTCCTGATGACAGGAGGTGCTAAGGGAGGCCTTGTTTTGGTTGGAAGCTGATGATATATTTTTGCCTCAACTCTGAAATGAATACAGTTATGTGTCAAAGGTTAAGTCCAGCAGCATGTGTGCGAAAGTGTCACTGAGTAGATGCGGGGACCATTTAAAGACCCTTTGAACTCCCAGAAAGTCGGGGATCTGGAAATGATTTATCTAGGAACAAATGAAGGAATTGTCTGTAACAGCGTGCGTATAGTGATGTTGCCTACATCACTTTTCAAAAGGGTATTCTTTTAATCAACATTTCCAATTTTAAAACCCCACCCACAACCTTGCAGAACATGCAAAATAGCAAGTAGATTGTGAATGCAATCACTGATTAAATAACCGGGTTGGATTTTACTGTGAACAGGCTTTTACAAATACATGGAAAGTGGATGTACTTTAATCTCTCTGGATAAGAGATTTAGTTTTAAAAAAAATTTAGACTTCAGATTCAAAATTCATTTAATCATGGGTAAAACAATATACAGTACTGGAGAAAACTGGAAATGAATGACATATAATGTAGATATTTTTTAACTAGCTAAAAGGCATTTCTGTTTACCTGTCACCATAATACTGTGTATATGGAAGTTAGGGAGTGTTGACTTTTTACTTCAATGCCAAGAACGAATATTTATATGTAAATTTCTTTTTTGTCTGAAAGTGTAGGAGCTTGATTTTATTTACAAAGATTTTGTCTAGTGTTAAAATACTGTGGGAAGTATTCATGAACTTACTTTTATTTTGACGAAATCACAACAAAACAGAATTAGGCTACTACAAGATTACTTTTAACATAACATACCATTTTTATGTCTGTCACAAGATGAACTGCAATATCTTAGCTAATGTTTGAAATACATTAGTAGTCTTATTTGATACAATGACACTTTTAGTTTAATCAGTTTTCAATTTATATTTTCATGGTAACAATGCATTGCTGTGAAAACACATACAGACAGTAGTCTGGATAAAGAAACACTAGCAAACATTAACGAAGATTTTGTCTGCTCCCCTCCTCCTTTTTCAGAGTCAGCTGTAAGCGATATGTCTCAACTGTCAGGCAACAGTTTTTAATTAAAAAAGTTTAAAGTAAAGTTTCTGGGCCAACTTTTTCTCTTTGATACTTAAAAGGAAGACATTCAGTGAACTGTAGAGGGAACACACACACTCTCTGCCTTCAGAGTGTCGACTGATGGCCAAAACGGTTTGTCTGCTTTACTCACTCAGGGTTTCTCCTTGAGCTAGTTACCAAGCACTGCTTTTACAGGCTCCTGGTTTGACTGTATGGTTTATACCAAGGAAAATGTTATTATTATCAGCAGCAGCAGAACAGTGACACATTTGTGAACTGTGAAGTTAAAGAAAATGTGGAACACATCATATTGCATTGCAACATATATAAAGAGGAAAAAGAAAGGTTACGTGA
Organism: Percopsis omiscomaycus; assembly: GCA_027575585.1. NCBI lineage: Eukaryota > Metazoa > Chordata > Actinopteri > Percopsiformes > Percopsidae > Percopsis > Percopsis omiscomaycus. The sequence continues at coordinate 1,727,400 of JAODLI010000016.1, forward strand.
CAAAGTCAGGACGGGAGTGTAATCTGATGGAGATACTGGGAACAGAAGGAGAGGGGGTTAAAAGCACCAGGAAGGCACTTTTTACTTAAGTAACACAAGGTTGGTGGTAAGAATTTAAACAATAGGGAAATGAGATGATGTTACACTTTTGTACAGTAGGTGGCGGTATGCACCTTAGAGTTATTTGCGATCTGCCAATAAATCGAGAGAGGAAGAAGAAACGTAGAGCCGTCCGTCGTGATAATAGTTCCGTGTAAAGATGGCGGAGTATGCTAACATAGTGCGAAGGGCTCTGGGACAACTAGGAGGTCATGGGGGAATAAAAGGCTTATTGGTACAGTTATTCAGGTAGAACTTATGGAATATTATCTGGATCTTTAGAGGTTATGTTTGCAGGTGCTGAGTTTGATTATAAAGTGTGTATGTCCCTGATTTACAGAGAGACAGTTTTCTAAGGCAGACGTTGAAATTCCATTGTTGTGAATCTATTGACAGCATGTTAATTAATCACATGAGTCTACACAGCTTGTTGACTTCTACTGTGGCTCTGTTCTGCGTATAATGTTTGCTTATAGTTGAAATATGACGGTTTTGTTTGCAGGGCAAATGATGTTAAGACTGGAGCTCTAATTGGGACGGATAAGTATGGAAACAAATACTTTGAAGACAAGCAGCACTACTTCTTTGGTAAGAACTTATTGGTGTTAAGTCACTCTGAGTGTGTGAGAGTTATAACAATTATTTATGAACGATTCCTTTAGTAAGTCATGTCAAGTCTGAAACGACACGAATCACTTCAGTTAAAACTACAATTGGGTCATTTATCAGACGCTTGTATCCAAAGCGACTTACAGTGAGTGCAGTTACAAGTCCTAAGGAGCAGGTAGGGGTTAGGCATCTTGCTCAAGGATGCTTACAGGTAGTCCAGGCTTGATGGGAATCAAACACAGGATATCATGGCTTGACCACCCTAGCCCCCAACCTATCTTGCCCCCAATCCCACTTCAAGTGTAGAGCCACACGTTTATACCCGTTTCATAAGACTCTCTGTGTGTCTAGGGCGACATCGCTGGGTGATCTACACCACAGAAATGAATGGGAAAAACACCATGTGGGACGTAGATGGCAGCATGGTTCCTTCTGAATGGTATGTTGTTGGTTTTTCCTTCCCGAGAGTATATCTTGGTTGCTGCAGGTAGTAGCATTGACGGTGTATAAAATACAAGATGAGGTAATGAATAATAATATCCCTCACTGATGCTACTCACTATCTTTGAATGTTTATTTGATTTTTAAACAATGTTCATAATGATTCGTATTTGTTCAATACAAACTGTATCGGGTCTCTCCCAGTGAAAGCTTTCAAGGGCACAGAGCAGGAGCCACTTGTTTGTTCCCATAGTGTGTGTTCCCAGTAGTGCCTTATTGGGAAGGAACACTGCAACCTCCGTAATGCGTCTACTGTTTACCGCGCAGGCACCGCTGGCTGCACTGTATGACTGATGACCCCCCCACCACTCACCCGCCGGAGCCTAAGAAGTTCCTGGTGGAGACCCACCAGTTTAACGTGAGTGGCTCGGCCCAGCAGTATGTGCCGTATTCCACCACCAGAAAGAAGATCGATGAGTGGGTTCCCCCCCAGCCTGGTGCCCAGTGACCTCTGACCTTTTTAACACCCCACCCACTGTAAATTATAATAATGCCGGTATTATTCAACCTTCTCTCTAAATAAAATACTCTATACTGACGTCCATGGAAGTCCCTTGTGTTAAACCGCCTGAAAAGTTACCTGCATTAAAATGTGTGTATTATAGTATGTATTATATTGGTCTTAATGAGTAACCAAACACAAAGCTGTAAGGTTAGCACCATCTACAGGTTGTACGCAGGTTATTGCATTGCATTTGCACTTACACAGATGAGCCAAAACATTATGAGCACTCGCAGGTGAAGCGAATGACGTTGATTATCTCATAATGGCACGCAGTGGTGATTACTTACCCTCAGTGGTCTGAGGAGGGACAAACCGGCGACAGGCTGTTGGGTGCCCAAGAGCTACAAAGTCTATCCCGTCTGGTCCGAACCGACAGAAGGGCTACTGTGGTCACTGAAAATTTGAATGATGGTTACGGGAGGAATGTGTCCCAACACAGTGCATCACACTCTGCGATGTACTATGGGTGTGCGTAGTCTCTGAGTCCCCATGCTGATCCCTGTCCTTTGTCGAAAGCGCCTACAATGGGCACAGGAGCGTTGGAACTGGGCCTTGCAGTAGAAGAAGGTTGCCTGGTTCGATGAGTCATTTCTCTTTTACATCGTGTGGACGGTGGTGTACGTGTGCACCGTAAATATGGGGAAGTGATGGCACCAGGAGAATGCACACTGCACACATTGTTGGGGAATGGTTTGAGGAACATGACGAGTTGAAGGCGTTGCCCTGGCCTCCAAATTCCCCACATCTCAATCCGATTTAGCATCCGCTGGAAGTCCGATCCACGGCGGCTCCACCTTGCAACTTACAGGACTAGAAAGACCTTCTGCTAATGTCTAGGAGCCAGATACCACGGGACACCTTCAGGGGTCTTGTAGAGTCCATGCCTTGGCGGGTTGGAGCTGCTTTGGCGGCACACGGAGGATCAACAGTATATTAGGCAGGTGGTCCTAATGTTTTGGCTCATCGGTGTACAAAGTAGTAGACTAGAGAGATCTAGTGGCTTCTCTACATGCCCAGAACAGCACTAGGAGTCATTTTATAATGAGGCCTTTAGAGAAAAAAGGAAATTGTGAGATTGTCTGACAGAAGGGAGAAATAGTGGCTTGTCTTTGTGCAACAGTGTGCTTGCAACACTGAGCCGTGAGAGGGTTGTTGCCTGCAGTATTTCACGCCTGAGATGCCCACAGGACAATCCGCACTGACTGTCCTGTGCATCAGGGTGTGTGTGAAGTGACAGGGGTAGGAGTACAGTTTCTTTCTGCATAGGCCAGGACATAGCTCTCCTCTGGGACCGCAGATATGTCTGGTAGGTCAGCGCTTGATTGATTGGCTGGTTTGATTCCACAGACCTTGTGAATGGTTTTGACATTTTGAAAAATGTTTTTGTTGATCTGAAACCTCTTAATAATCTAATAATAATAATATTATTAATAATAATAATAATAAATATTTTTCATTTATTTTGTATTATTCAAAAGCAGAAAATGAACATTTTGCAAAAGCCTAAAAGACAAACTAACTCTCGTTTAAGGGATCACAAGTTGTAAAATGAGAAGATTCACTGTGGCATCACACTTCCCCCGCGGGGACGGAAAGGAAGTAAAGACCGTCAACGTAAGCTTCCCTCTTTTGCACGTCCTGCACGGCCCAGTAGTGCTTTCACTAATGACCAAGAGAGGGAGGTGTTGTTGTGTTCCCAAATAGAATAAATATATAAAATAATAATAAAATAACTACATTTGGCATTTTCGCAAGTAAGGACATCACCTAAAATCATTACTGGATTTCTTTATTTCAAAACCATGTGCAACATAATTGAATAGTAGACATTTGTTTTTTCCAATCCTTTATTGGTGTAATAATTATGCACCAAATGGAAAGTTGTAGGATGCAATTTACAAAAATGTCCATTCACTTGGATCTGCTTCTGTGTGGCGCTGCCATGACCTTTTTATATCACTAGCCACCAGCTACCAGAAATGGTCTAATTTGACAAGCCCACCCCCTGTTCCCTCTGTTTCACTTCCTCTCCTCTGCCTGTGTGTGTGTGTGTGTGTGTGTGTGTCTGTCTGTCTGTCTGCCCGTCGGTCTGTCTGTGTGGCTGACATGCTGACATGGCTCAATAACAACATGCCAGCTGTGCTTGCAGTGCCAGCTGAGCACCACAGAGAATAAAGAGAGCCGCCTTGGCGCAGCGATGTGCCCGTCAGCTGCCCTGCCAGCGTCTGCCCGCTGTCCACATCCCTGATTGCCTCCTTCAAACCACCCTCCCCTCTTCGCTTCACACACACACACACACACACACACACACGCACACACGCACACACGCACACACACACACCTCCTCTGTAAACCTTCATGCCAGCCTCTAAGCCAAGGATAATGCAGGGATGATAATGTTGATTCCCCAGGGGGGGAGTGAGAGAGAGAGAGAGAGAGAGAGAGAGAGTCGTTCTCCCCCTGGTTCTGGGGGTGTTGGTGGGCGGGAGGACTCTACTGGTGCCTACTGGGTCAGAGTTGGACTGTGTCTAGTCCTAGTATTTTTAGTCCTCAAAGACACTCTCCTTCCAGCGTTGTGCTGTAAAAATACCATCGTCCCAGTTCTGAAACACGCTTTCCCTGTGCTCGTGTGTGTGTGTGTTTGAGTGTTTGAGGACAGTGTAGGCAAAAAGTACATGACTGAGCTGCAAAGAGGAATACACTGTACTTGATACTGGTCTCTCTTACACACACACACACACAGAGGCAGGCTACCGTGCCCATGCATGAGTGCCCATGAACGGCACCCGCAGGAAGGCGGTCTGGGAGTGGAATCTTTCAGACGCTCACACACACTGACTTCCTTCGACCCGATGGTTCTCGTGTTTCAGAGAGTGCTATAGGGGTTCATCTGCTTTTAGAGGTGTCATTTTGGCCATGGTTCAGAAAACAGAATCACTAGTTTAACTTCCTCTCCTTTTTACCCTTAGTTTAACCTCCTTACCTTCCTCTTTCTTGGTTGTCCGCGCTCTCTCTCTGACAGGCAGGGGATGCCCCCGTCACCGTGGGGCCAGCGGAGGCTGGCCGATAAGGATTAGGAATTTCAGGCTGTCACGAACACCGTATAAGGTGTTTGTGACAGCCCTGCCAGGGCAGAGCAGTACGGCAGAGCGGAGGAATGCCCCTCAGGGCAACACAACAGTCAGCCCGCAGCAGGCGGGAACGAGCGCGTGTTGAGACTCCAGCTTATCTTACCGAGCAGGAAGGAAAGGCTTTCACAACACTACAAGCGGGGTTACGCTTGCACACAAACACACACACACACATAGCAAAGCGACGGCAGAGTTAGCTCTTTGATATGCGGGAGTCCACGGAGACGTACGGACGTGCACTTTGACCCCAGGGAGCGAGGAAGCGGAGGGACGATGAAGTCCCTGGGCACTATACCGCTCATCCATGTGACTGAGGTACTGTCTCTGTGTGTGCGTCTGTGGGTCTCTGGTGGGTCTGGTATTTGTCTGCTGGTCCCGTCTTGGGACTGCCATGCTGTGCTGTGCTGTGGGAAACTTGAGTTTGGTGAGGCGAAAGCCGCTGCTTTCTTGTCAGTTGAGTTGACTCACACATGAGTTACTTGTGTGTGTGTGTGTGTGTGTTTTTGTGCGCGTCCGTTCCCCCGACTTAACACGTTAAGGAACACAGGAAAATCCCATACCAGGATGGCCCAAGGCACCTAATCCACCTTAATATTTTTAATGTTCGAACAACCAAGATGAAGACCTGCATCTTCAAAAGGGAGGTCTTCCTCCTGTTTTGAAACTATTAATTTGGTCGTTATATCCGTGTTGACAGACTCTCCTCTGGGGATTATCAACAGACTGCATTCCACAGAAGGAGAGCAGCAGGTTGCGCTTTCTATTTGTCAAGACAGTGAGCTGTTGGCCCTGACATGTTTCACCACGTCTCTATGTTCTTAGTGCACGTGTGCACGTGCGCAGGTGCTTGCTGTCGGTCTGCTGAGCTGTCTTCTGCTTCACCGAAGGAGTTTCCGCCTTCGGGCATTGAAAAAAAACAAAAGTCTGTGTCTGTGTCTGTGTTATCTCTGTGCGCCTTAAGGCGTGTACGCTGTACAGTACGTGAGCTCAGCCCGTCTGCTGCTACGGTCTTTCTCTGTCTCAGAGCAATGTGTCTGACATGTTTACTGATCTGTTCCCTGTTGCTGATCACAAGGTTTAGGGTCATATTTAGGTTTTATTATAGGAACCTTGTCGAGCTAAACAAAAACAGTTAATAGATATATATAATAGATGTATATAATGACAATTTGACATTGACTAGAAAACATGACAGTATTTATAGTATAGGTATGTAGCATTTGACAATAAAACACAATTCATATCTACTGTTGTCTTGATGGTGTATGGCCTATGTTGAGGATCCCTAATGGAGTGCATGTTTACCCATGTGTGCGTCTTGCATGTCTACTGGTTTGTGTGTGTATATGTGTGTGTGTGTGTGTGTGTGTGTGTGTGTGTGTACTGATATGTTATGTAACCACTATTATGGGAGACTTCCTGTCCAACCAGCAGCCTTGGTTTGAAATTATTCTGTGTGAAGATTTCACTTCAACTGTTTACATGGGATGTGATCTAATATGGTCTGGTGTTTACCTGCGCCGATTGTGTTGCTCTATAGTCCATTGCACACTGCACACGAGGCAGACACTGCTTGCGGAGCTGATGCCGCTTTTTGATGCCGCTTTTTTTTCGCTTTGTTTTTTTGAAGAGTTTTTACATTGTAAAAGAAAAAATACACTACAAATAATTTTAAAGAAAACGTTTTGCTTGCTTTTTTAGCTCTGCCCCACCATTTCTTTGATCAGACTGTTGTCAAACATTTTTTCTCGCCTGAATCTACATAACCGTCCTAAAACAAACAAACCAACTTTTCTACTGGGGGGGGGCAGCTAGGTCCAGTCATTTTATTGGGCTACGGACAAGGAGCGTGCGTTAGTGTACCATGCAGTAGATCTGATTGGAGCTGGTAATGGCTGGTTTTCCCCAGAGTCTTAACCAGTGGCTCCCCGGCTGGAGCTCACCATGTACAGATGTGTATTTACTCACAACAAAGGCTCTAAAATTAGATGTCCTCCGTCTCCGGCCCGCGGTTACATCTGCTCGCCATGGTAACCTTCGGCTAGTCTGAGAGACGCTGTCGTTCGAGGTTGCTGTTTTCAGTGTGTCATTAAACGGCGTGTTTATCCCATAATACTTCTCTAAGGACAACACGGTGTGATTTGTCTACAACACGATCAGACACTAATACAGGACAGCTACTTAATCAAATGTGTGTTTGTGTGTGGCAGTGGTGCCGTAGACATTTTGGGCCCTTTGAAAGAATATAATCTGCTCACCTCCTTCAAACAATGTATTGTGATCTATAATGTATTGTGATCTATAATGAAGCTATTGCGTAAACACTATTCAGTAGCTCTAACTGGCACATCAGTGTGTGTGCCATTCTCACCGTGCCCCTGGGGGTCTCCTCAAGCTGATTAGGCAGACCTAGTAATGTGTGTGTGTGTGTGTGTGTGTGTGTGTGTGTGTGTGTGTGTGGGATTGCATGCCACAATGGCTCTCTGATTGGAGAGTTAGAGCTCTTCATGAGGGTGCAGAATAGTCTAGTGGTCTGGGTGTTGGACTCCCAACCGGAAGGTCGTGGGTTCGGGCCCCAGAGTCGGCCTACCTGTAAGCATCCTTGAGCAAGATGCCTAACCCCTACCTGCTCCATGTAATAGCACCATGTAATTGTAAGTCGCTTTCGATAAAAGCGTCTGCTAAAATGACCTAATTGTTGTTGGAATTCATGAACACTAGTTTGCTAGTGTCACCTTCCATCCAGCACAGCACGTCTTTGACAATTTATCGCTATGGCAACAACAGACAGGACAAGCAATTACACTGACTCATATTAAATGTGAAATGGGATAGCAGCCAAATTACACATGTGCGTGTGCGCGCGCACACACACGCACACGCACCGGCACAGTGATTGCAAGAGAGATGTGGCTATCAGCGTCAACCTGTTAATGCAAGGGTTAGAGCATGGCTAATTCATGCCATTCTAAATTATAAAAGCTACTAATCAATTATCACTTCAGTCAACATCCTGGATATCGGCTGTGAAATGAGTAAGTGTGTGTGTGTGTGTGTGTGTGTGTGTGTGTGTGTGTGTGTGTGCGTGTGCATGTGCGTGTGTGTGAGATTAGTTCCTCATCTAAAACGAGGTCTAATGGCACAACATATCTAAGGCCACAGGAAGCACATTCACTTACCAGAAACAATCCTATCGGACAACAAAAAAATCTATTTGGGCAGTGTTTAGTTTCGGGGGGTTTTGGACGGGGGGTGGGTAGGAATTGGTTGACACATCATGAATTTAGAATAATACTGTTGGCTGTGCAGTTACAGTGTGGTATTTGCATGTGTGGGACATGGCTTAAAATGCTAAGATAAAACACTGATAAAACTACTGTCTGTAGAGTCAGTGAGGAAAAACATGAAAAATGATTTCTCAACCTTTGGTTCTATTCTACTCTACTCTACTATATCTGTGTGTGTGTATGTGAAAAACATGGATACAACACAGAATATTTATTCAGTTAATTCAAAAATGTATTCAAAACCTGTGTGTGTGAGTGTATGTGCTCATCACAATTAGCATATAACCTTCTCCGTAACCTCTGGTCTCGGTTTTAAAGAGGAAGAACTGTTTTTCTGCAGCAACAACAACACGCTTTTGTGGCACTTCTCTCTCTCACCGTCATTAGAAGTTGTTTTTGTGATTTTCAAAAAAAGAGCGATAACTGATAGCGTTAGTATGGAATAGTTTTCTCATCTAAATGAACCTGTGGAGTTAATTTAGAATGGTGGAATGGTGGAGAAGAATGTGAGTCACCGGCTGGCCAACCGGAAATTAACGTGACAAAGTGAATTCTCCCTGGAGACGATGCCTGGTGACAATGACAATGACAGGTGAATGAAGACGATGATGTCATACACGGAATTGCAAGCAAATTCTCTAATTCTCTCTCTACCTGTCTCCATTTAATTTCACACCTCTGCATGTCTCTGTCTCTGCCATTTCTTTGTATCTGCCACATATGTGTTTAATCTCCAAATACTCCTTGTAAAACCTGGGGGAGGCAAAATGGCTGAAATGTCACAGACACTGGCGTGGGTGGGGGGGGTGACATGAAAGCGTTTTTTTTCCCAGCCTCCGTGTGCACTATAACCCCATTTGAGGAAGTGACCCCTCAGATATCTATTTCAAAAGGCTTCATGTGGCCATTGTCCACTCAGTGGCCTTTATAAAAGCGTTTGTTAATTGTCTGTAGGTCATCCCATTCATGCTAATGCCTCGTCAAAGGAGGTTATTCTGATAAGTGAAATGTTAAAATCCTGGAATGTAGGGTGTCAAAATATGAACCGTGCAGAAAATAATGTTATTAAATGCTCTCCAATGTACAATTTAAATGTATTTTTTGCACCCACTTTATACAATATTGTGACACATCGCGTACCATATATGTAGGCCTATAGGAAATATACAGTACTCTGAAGTGAGAAATAGTTCTGAACTTCAAACAGGACAGCGGAATGCACATCAGTGGGGTCCACCTCAAAATGGGTTAAGAACCATGCTGCCAACGAGTTAAAACTGCTTTAAAAGCAAAGGGGAGTCGGATGTTACTGTACCTGCTAAGCCCAGGGTGTATTTTAAGCCGCTGTTTGGTAGAACAGCCCTTTTAATGGATGATAGTTGGGCTTTAAGATTGTGCGTTTTGACCGCAGAACTCTCTCTGTGATATGCGTCATTGTCGGTCTTCTCTGTCCTGCCCAGCAGATTAATCCTCAGTGTTGTGTCTGCTGTATATATCTTTCCCTGAGACAGGCGGGCACACGCACGCACACACGCACGCACATACACGCACGCACATCACCACCACCACTGGCCTATTCACGGGCCCCTGTGATTTAGCTGGGCCACTGTGCACGGACAAAAGCCCCTGTTGGATGGAAGCTGGGGGGTCAGAGCCTGGTGGTTTGGTTCCCCTGAATCCCAGCCTGCCAAGAGAAATGCTATTGTCTAGTCTTTGAAAGCGCGGGGATTGAGGCAGAGAGAGGAGGACAGAGCAAGACTTCCCTGTTGTCTAGTTGAGGGGCAACGTTGCTTTGAGCTACGAGACCCTAAATCGCCATGAAGTTGTGATAAGAGTTGCTAGTGTCTCTGGTCCTTCACTACAATATAAATGTCCTTCGGTGTCCCTACAGTTATGATGTCATTTTACACCCTCTGTGATTTATTCTGTTGATTTTGGCCAACATTTGCGGCACGGTGCTTTTATTAATGTCTGGTAGACCAACATCCTTCTCAGCACTGATTGATTCGGCCTGATATTATATCTGGCTGCTGGGGACCATTTGTCATTGTCACCGCAGATAGCCACATCTCTCGCGTGTGTGTGTGTGAGATTAGTTCCTCATCTAAAACGAGGTCTAATGGCACAACATATCTAAGGCCACAGGAAGCACATTCACTTACCAGAAACAATCCTATCGGACAACAAAAAAATCTATTTGGGCAGTGTTTAGTTTCGGGGGGTTTTGGACGGGGGGTGGGTAGGAATTGGTTGACACATCATGAATTTAGAATAATACTGTTGGCTGTGCAGTTACAGTGTGGTATTTGCATGTGTGGGACTGGCTTAAAATGCTAAGATAAAACACTGATGGATTGGGGTTGAGGGAGAGCAGACTGAAATCTGTTGAGGGAGGGAGGGAGGGAGGGGGAGGGAGAGAGATAGTCTGGCACCAGAGCAACTTGTAATAGGAGAGAGAGGGACAGCTTTAATAAAAGGGAGTTTGTGATTTAGATGACAAGCAGTTTGAACAGAGGGGAGATGTGTTCTGTGCCGGGCTGTTGCAGAGTTATGTAATCCAGAAATATGCCACAACTTCACTGTTCCATTTACTGAGAAACAGCCCAAAGGATATGAATGTGTGTGTGTGTGTGTGCGTGCGTGTGTGTCTGTCCTTGTTCACTAGATACTCACTGAATGGCTGCAGGATCTGCCTTTGTGCTTCGTTTACATTTTAGACATGAAGCTAATGATCTTATCCACAGGGACTTACAATGTTGCAGGAAGAGAGGACAATAAGATTGTGACTATTGCGTAAACAAGCCGGTTCCAGCATTGGTTCCATCCCTCACCCCCCACTTCAACAATAGTCAGCGAAGGCAGAATTATTATCAGTTTGTTCAGTTGTTGTTGATATGCAGAATGGCAGTGCCAGCTGACTGCACGTTCGGATTCCTGCCACGTTGGCACACAGTTAAAGAGTTTGCACGCGCCTGGGTGTGAGAATAGTGCAATATTGTCACAAGCATCAAGGGAAATGAGGAGACAGGCTCTTGATGAGGACATCATTTGAACAGAGGGGGGAGAAGCAGGCCTGATTGTCACAGCACTCTACCTGTCTGCCTGTCTATCTGTCTATCTGTCTACCTGTCTGCCTGTCTGCCTGTCTATCTGTCTACCTGTCTACCTGTCTATCTGTCTACCTGTCTACCTGTCTGCCTGCCTGCCTGTCTGCCTGTCTGCCTGTCTGCCTGTCTATCTGTCTATCTGTCTATCTGTCTGCCTGTCTGCCTGTCTGCCTGTCTATCTGTCTATCTGTCTATCTGTATATCTATCTGCCTGTCTGCCTGTCTACCTGTCTGCCTGTCTGCCTGTCTGCCTGTCTATCTGTCTATCTGTCTATCTGCCTGCCTGTCTATCTGTCTTGGACAGCCTGCCCTCTTCCCCTTCCACCAAACAACAAAGCATCCAAGTCTATTACACCCACCGGTAATGACGTGCTGACCAGTAACAGACAAATGGTTCCAATGAGGAAGGGGAATGTGTACATTGAGTTACTCAATCCCCCCGGCTAATGGAACGTTCCAGAACCCCATCAGAACACTCCCTTCCACCCCATCCAGGACTGGCATTTGGGGTTGGGCCGGGTTCACGGCTGTGATGGGGACAGGAAGTAGGCCAGGAAGTCTGTAGTGAACAACAAACAAACATCTCTGGTCAACGAGGGAACAATGGCCTCACGTGCTTATCAGTGGACTCTGAAATGACTTGCTTGAAGCAAAGCACATCTGTGTTGCACTGGTTAAATGTTTTATTCTGCTTCCGTTTCTTTTGTACTTTTCTATAGACATGCTGAGGAATATTTATTTTCTGTTGTAGAGTCATTATTGTTATTAAATATTAAATGGAAGGCACTTTGTTATAGAAGTGGTGACATTTAACTAATGACTAAAAGCAGGCAGAAACATATTCCCAACCGACAAACATCCAACAATATGCTGCTGGCGCGACACAAACACTCGTGACCTTAGTGACACAGAGTTACTCTACGAGAGCGCACAGCTGATGAAGTCACACCAGGCGATGCTGAGGGTTGGCTGCGAGTTCCAGTCGGCGATCCAGAAAAGCAGTCACCGTTATAAACACTGAGACGTTATTTACATGCAACAACCGTTCCTTGGCAGTGTGACTTGTGGTTTGATTTTAAGTGGTTTTTTTTAAGATGAATGTGAGGCTAAACGACGGGCTATCCTATAAATAGCATTTCCGACGCTAAGCAGAGAGAGCACTAATTTCAACCTAATTAAATTTAGGTTTAGTGTCTCTGGTCCACCCTCTACACACACGCACACACGCACACACACACACACACGCACACAAACACACACTCACACACAGAAACAGAGTTTACAAATCAATTACCAACGCAAGTGGGGTGGAAGTCTATTTAGGTTTGTCAGCATTGATCAGAGCAGAGAGAGTATCTGTGTTGCACACACACGCACACACACACGCACACACACACGCGCGCAGACAGCCTACATATGCATGCATTCACACACAGGCGTGATATAATGGGATTGGATCAGACTAATATTCAGCATTAGCGGCATTGCCATGGTGCCAGGTCACCTGGCCGAAGTGTCCTTCGACAATCGTCACAGTGACAAACAGCTCACTGACTCATTCACTGCTCTCATAAAGTGGATCTCCGAGCTGTGTTTATTATACCCACTGTGTGTGTGCGTGACAGCGCTAGTAAGAATGTTTCTTCTCTGGTTGGTGGCCCGGCCGGGGGACTTTTGATCAAAACAGGCAACAGATGAATGCTTAATGTGCAACCGTACGGCCAAGTCACATCATGACCCAACCACTGACCCGACTAATTAGTTTCCCCTATAGGCTGCTACTGTAGGCTACTTTATGAAATATTAAAGTGCCTGTCAGTGTAGGGTAACAGCGGTCCTTTCACTTCAGGTATGGCAGGACTATCTGTTTCAGCTATGTGGGCGGTTTAGTAAAAGGTCTCAGTTAATAGATTACTGGAATTAAACTCATCTTGGGTAGGATGGACAGTTAGTAAACACCAAATGTCACACGAAGAGCCTCAAACTCAAATAACTAGTTATGTGTGTGTGTGTGTGTGTGTGTGTGTGTGTGTGTGTGTGTGTGTGTGTGTGTGTGTGTGTGTGTGTGTGTGTG
>JAODLI010000016.1:1740812-1750991 GCA_027575585.1 Percopsis omiscomaycus
CTGTGAGTGACTGGCTGTTTGCAATTCGCAACAATCACCACTAGATGTCACTAAAAACTACACACTGGCCCTTTAAACTCTTGTGTCGGCTAAAAATAGCTGCGGTAGCTAGCTAGCGTAGCACAGAGGAGCCTAGACTGGTGTCCGCCGAGTCCAAGCGCTTCACCAGCTGCCGCGCCGCGCACCCACACACACTCAATTATGCATTGCTTTTACTCACTCCGCCTTACCCCTGTGCCCACCTACTGCCTGTCGGTGTCTATCTTCGTGTGTGTGTGTGTGTGTGCGTGCGTGCGTGTGTGCGTGTGTGTGCGTGTGTGTGTGCGTGTGTGTGTGTGTGTGTGTGTGTGTGTGCAGGTACGAGCGCCTGGAGGACCAGCTCAACGACCTGACGGAGCTCCACCAGCACGAGACCATCAACCTGAAGCACGAGCTGGCCAGCGTCGAGGAGAAGGTGGCCTACCAGGCCTACGAGAGGGCCAGGGACATCCAGGTACACGTGCCCGGGGCCTGATCACACGCGCACGCGCACGCGCACACGCACACGTGGCCCAGTTATGAATTCTCTAAGCTAATCGTTTCTGCTTTTGAATTCATACTGGCATCATTTAAGGATCCGCAACACATTCATATTTAATGGAAACCATGGTAACCACGTGGAAACCAACTATTTTCTGCAGCTCTCATTTAGCTCTTTGTCCCGTTGTTATTTCATGGGCAAACTCTGTCCCAGTCCTCTGATTGGCTTTGTGCGCGTGTGTGTGTTTGCGTGCGTGTGTTTGCGCGCGTGTGTGTGTGTGTGTGTGTGCGTGCGCGTGTGTGTGCGTGTTAAGTGTTCAAAAATCTCTGAATATTTTCAATTCCTATGAAATTACTGTAAATGGTGAATTCAAATAAAGAATTTAAACTGTGTGTGTGTGCGATGATTCTATGTGTGTGTCTACATGTATGTGTGTGTGTTTGTGGAGTGTGCATGTGTGTATGTGTGTACGTGTACTGTTATGTGTGTATGTTCCTTGTATGCATGTATGTGTGTGTGTGTGTGTGTGTGTGTGTGTGTGTGCAGGAGGTGCTGGAGGCGTGCCAGACCAGGGTGTCCAAGCTGGAGCTGCAGCAGCAGCAGCAGCAGACGGTGCAGCTGGAGAACACGGAGGCCAAGGTGCTGCTGGGCAAGTGCATCAACATCATGCTGGCCATCGTCACGGTGATCCTGGTCTGCGTCTCCACGGCGGCCAAATTCAGCGCCCCGCTGCTGCGGAGCCGCCTCCACCTGGCGCTCACCTGCGCGGGCGTGTCCCTGCTGGCGCTGCTGTGGCGCAACTGGGAGCACCTGTCGCGCACGCTGGAGCGCACGCTCCTGCCGAACTGAGGCTGGGCATGGACCTGGGCGTCGTCATGGAGACGATGGACACGGGGTGGAGTTTACACATTGCCTTAAAACAAGCCGCCGTTCCCTCCGCCCGCCCGTCTTGGCGGGGCGTGGCGTCTTCATTCGTGGCTCTGTGGGTCCGGACCACGCCTGGGGGGAAGTGGGTTAGAGTACGCCTCCCACAAAATGACACCAAGACTACCCACAGACCAGTTGCCCCCTACCAGATTACCCTACCAAGAATTGTTCCTGGACAATAAAATGGTGGCATGGGATTTTGACCTCTGATTAATGGGTGTCCCTTTATAGGCGGCACTGAGACTGAATGATTACTTCTTGTCATTAAAGGGAAGCGTAGTGACCTTCGAACAACACGTACCTACAGTAAAAAAAAAGAATTAAAAAGACATTTTGAACCATTTCTTGTGCAACAAAATGAATTTGAGGTGAAGTTATTTGGGAGGTGCGTTCCATAATAAAAAACTGTTATTGACACTGGTTTTCCACACGTTGTAATAACCCCCTCATCACTTTAACCCTGTTAAGATGTGAAAGTTAAAGTTAAAGTTTTCACCGGAAAAAACTGACATTCTTCTTTTGATAATATGTTGATAATATTCTTTGCAGTTCAATACATTTAATTGTGTGTCCGAAAAATTTATTTTGTATTTTATTTTGCAGCACAAGAAATGACACAAACTTCAAGAGATTAAGCTTTATTGTACTGTATTCCAGTGATATGTGACATACTATACACACACTGGCACGCAAACACAGCCAGCCTGAAGGCTGATCCATTCATGCTGTCACTGTACTGTATTTATTTGTCAATGTATAGAGTGACATTTGCAGATGTAAGCCTAGTAGGCCTGCAAGTTAGAGCAGGATGCCTTTTGTTTGTCTTTGTGTGTCTATCTGAGCTGTGCTTTCTGTTGGTTTGGGGCTTTCCTTGTGTACAATCTGCCTGGTGTTTTGATTGCCCTACCTTTAAAAAAGATTTCAGATTGAGGGCCCTATTTTAACAATCTAAACGCACGGTCTAAAGGGCATAGCATGGTTCAAAAGGGTTGTATGTAGAGGGCACAGACCATTTGAGCTCCATGCACCTGCGCTATCAATGGCATTGGATGTTAGTAGCCCGATGACTTTTTAGCGCAGCTCATTCATTGACCCTGTGTTTTGTCTCTGAGACGTCAACGTTCGGAGAGCGGTTGGGGGCTTCCTGAAGACTTTAACCCTCCAACGTAAGAACGCGATCACTCCGTTAGTGAAGTGTTATTTCATTCGTGTTCGAGGTGTGCGTATACCTATTGTTGTTCATTTAAATTCCCTATTGTGTTTATGTGTTCTTTTCGCCTACACATGCATTGGTCCATCATGTTGTTTTTTCTCATGTCAGTTTCAGTTTTCATATGAGGAAAATTAAAATCCCATCTTTTTCTTAAATTGTTCCTGGTTCTCTGTGTTTGCTATAGGTGCCTTTCTTTATTAGAAGATACCATGCATCTTATCCATTATTATCCTTCTAAGACATTGGCCCTAATGTAGGAATAAGGATCCGTTAATAAGGATCAAACTGCCTTTGGATAGCCTACAGCTTCATAACAAGAACAAATTATACAGACGAAAACATGTCTGTCTTACACTAAATAATAAACATTCATCACATGGTTAATTTCTTTTGCTTTTGCACGTGAGGATTATTGACACGTTTACTCCCTAGGTTATTAAGGTGATCTTTGATCTACGGCTAAAGTGAGATTCATTTGCTTTAATAATTTCATCTTGCGCTGTTACTGGACATCTATTGGTGATATGGAAGATCATTTGTGATTGTGTCGCATTGTAAAACTGGTAGGTAATTTCTGTCAGCTCTAAACTCCTCGTCGGTAGGCTATGTGCAAGCTATTATTGCATCAAGCTCATTTGAAATGTGAAATGTGCTACCATCTGGTGGTATTTCTGCAGCAGCGGTACTACACGCTCGTGTGGTTATTCATAATTTGCCAAAAGATGCATATATTATTTAAAAAACACACACAATAATAGTATAGTACTGATGCGGTTAATATTCTTTTTAATACGTTTTGCGGGGAGGACTGTAATCTTTGCAAATGCTGTGGATAAATTCCATCATGGTGCTTCCTGGTTAACCGGAAGTCATCATTACAGCCACCAATGGAAGTTTGCGTCTATCTAGCCCGCCCGCCTCAACCTTGTTGTTGAGCATAGCACATGCATAAAACTAGCACCTAACGAGTGTAAAATAACATTCCGATATAATTATTAAGATAGGATTAGACGGAACTAGTGTTGTTTTTTGTGAGATACATTTAAACGAACAAAACCTTAGTTAGTCTTTTAGCTCGCGTTAGCTAAATACTGTGCAGATCTGTGCAAAAGGTGATTGTTCTCTACAGCTCATGGATGAACACAAGGAGAATATAAATGATAAGAATGTCATTGTGAAGATGTCTAACTCAAAGGAAGATGAAAAGGTTTGTATTAGCGACCTGCTGGTAGAGTTAATAATAGTGCCACCACTATACCATTGCGAGTTTTTTACTCTATATTGCAATTATGTGTCACTTATCTATATAATCAGTGTTTAATAAGACCATATAATCTATATATCTACGTTGACATCCATATTCTGTACGCTTTAAAAAGTAAAAAATATCCCTATTCTGTATAACAACGTCAGTAGAAAGGGTAATAATAGCAGCTGCTTAATAATTTGGTTTGTAAACGTATAACGTTATACATGATGCTGTTACACCTGAATGTTCTCTGAAGTCTCACACTGAGACTAGCCCTACATGTAGTTACCTGTACCGGTACGTTAATGCAGTTTCTATTTTCTATTTTGTGTTTATTGAGTTGTTTTTTGTTGTTCACACCAGGCAAAGCCTTGTAGTAGGATTTGTACTACGGGTGAATCTGCCCTTCCAGGATCCTCATCCCAGCCCACAGGCGAATTCAGTGATCCAGTTTACAAAGAGATCGCACTTGCGAATGGCCACATTAACCGCATGAGCAAGGATGAACTACGGCTCAAACTGGCAGAGTTGAAGCTTGACACCAGGTAACAACAGTTCGGTGAACGCCTTACATACACAATACTGAAGATTCTTAACTCGGGACACAATACGCAGCCTACATGTTATTTTTTTTTCTAAACTGCAAATCTAAGGCAAATTCCTACTTGTATGATAATTCAGTGACATGAATCTGTGCGTTTTATGATGCAATATACAGGGGCAACACCCTAAAAGGTAAATTGTAGTTAAAACGATAACAAAAATAAGATAAATTCAATACAACAACATATCGCACATCTCATTAGTGATGCAGCAGAAGAATAATTTCATATCTTTGCGGGGTTGTTATTAATATTACTACTATTAACTTTGTTAAACACACCAAACAGAGGTGTGAAAGACGTGATGAAGAAGCGGTTGAAGAGCCACTACAAGAAGCAGAAGCTGCTGCAGACGACGGCAGCAGGGGGCGCTACTGACACCTACTACGACTTCATCTGCGTGGTGGACTTCGAAGCGACGTGTGAAGAAGACAACCCCTCCGACTTCCTGCACGAAATCATCGAGTTCCCGCTGGTTCTGGTCAACACACACACTCTGGAGATCGTAAGTGTGCAATGACAATGTATTTGTGTCTAGTGCAGCACTGGGTAAAGAGCCCCGGCTCCCAAGAAGAAGTAGTAGTAGTAGTAGAACTTAATATCTTAAAATAATAACAATAAAATAAATAAATGACCATAAACCATTAAACTAGGTTTAAAAAAAAGTATTGATTGCTTACTAGTGTAAGATTATATATTATATAATTGTATTTTTCCTATTTTTCATGCAGGTGGACACATTCCAGGAATATGTAAAACCAGAAGTTAACCCCCAGCTTTCAGACTTCTGTGTCAATCTAACAGGAATCACACAGGTTGGCTGAGCTCCACTTAAGTTGATATGCACTGTTAGCTGTTAATGCACTGTTTTGATGCCCTTTTCTCACCTGAAAACAGTCTTTTAAAAATAAAAGAATAAAAATCAACTTTTGTTTCTGGTACAGAAAATGGTTGACAAGGCAGACACATTCCCAGAAGTCCTCCAGCGAGTTGTGCTTTGGCTTCAGGAGAGGGACCTTGGAACGAAATACAAATATGCTATGCTTACTGACGGGTACGACTCTTGGGAGAGATGTCACATAATGGGAAATCATTTGGTGATCTCTAGTGGACTTTATTCAGACTGCTAGCTACACTACTGTGTTTTCTCTCCTTTGCAGGTCCTGGGACATGAGCAAGTTCCTCAACATCCAGTGTCGTGTCAGCCGCATCAGATATCCCCAGTTTGCGAAGAAATGGATTAATATAAGGAAATCGTACGGAAACTTTTACAAGGTTTGTATTTTAAATTGCACAAGGCCTTCCATTAGCAGCAAATTTGCAACCTTTACCCAGATAGAGCAACACGCAGTGTTTACCCCTAGGGTTAGTATTGGCACAGTTGCATCTATGCCACTAGTGGCAGTATAAAGTCTAAGAAACGCTGTTTTACTTTTCTATCTGACCTCTCAATATTATAAGCAAACATCATCAGGACCAATGCCAAATTTTTTTTTACAATCAGGTCATTTGATCAAAGAGACTTACAGTGAGTACAGTTACAAGTATTAAGGAGCTGGCAGGGGTTAAGCGTCTTGCTGAAGGATGCTTACAGGTAGGCAGGGCTTGTTGGCGATTAAACCCACAACCTTTCGGTGGGGAGTCGATGACCCTAACGACTAGAATATCCTGCCCGACATCCACAATGTACAATGACAGGAACCTGAAGACGGGAGGGCCTGTGTCACCCCCGGTGCTGTGTGTCCCAACAGGTGCCCCGCACGCAGACCAAGCTGAGCACCATGCTGGAGAAGCTGGGCCTTCAGTACGAGGGGCGCCCGCACTCCGGCCTGGACGACTCGCGCAACATCGCCCGCATAGCGCTGCGCATGCTCCAGGACGGGTGCCAGCTGCGCGTCAACGAGCGCCTGCACGCCGGACAGCTGCTCCCCGTGCCAAGCTCCGCCCCTATTGAAGGAGCCCCGCCCCCGCACAACCCCCGCAGCCGGGACTAGCCCCTCCCCCGCCGCCGGGACTAGCCCCTCCCCCGCCGCCTCCCTTAAGACGCACATGGAAAGGCCATGAAACAGGCGCCCCCCCCCCCTGTCGGTTTGAATCCCCTTGCCAACAGTTCCAAAGCACTTTGACAGTCTTGTGGTATAATAGTCACTCAGACCCCTTGCATCGTGACCACAACATGATCTTTGCTGCTGCTATTCATACACTGTTTAAAATGTTTCTTTCTGTTCCACTACCTTCATCCACAGATGACATGTTTAGTGGCTTCTTTATTTAGGATAAGAAATGCTTGTCCATTTTAGAATGCACTCGCTTTTAAGCTCAAGAGTTGGATGTGCTTGTCATGATTTTTATGGACACTGAATATGTTTTATTTTATTAAACTTGGGTCTATTTTAACAATATGAAATGGTCTCCTAAGTTACTTCTCTAACTCCTGACTGTTCCACTACATTCTTTTACATTGAGACACATGGGTCGCTACAAACATTTCAGATGCACTTTTCTTTTATTCATTAAGTTGTTTTACATCAGTTGTGACAGGAATTTTTATAGGCTTTGGTCCATACAACTTTTAGTTTCTTTGGGCTTATAAAAGATATATATTAAAAAAAACTCAATTTATTATTTAAAATGTGGTCACACACCTTCCTAAAATTCTATAGTATAATATATAATACTGCAGAATTCACATAAACAATAAGGCTGTTTTCAAGTGATCATTGTTCTTCGGTACAAGTAATATCAGTTCTTTTACAGATAATGTTTTAAATACTCACTAATGGGGAACATGGAAGACTACGTCGTCTGGCAATATAATGTACGTATAAAATACATTTGGCCGTAGTTTCGTTAGGACCCTGCCAGCATTAGCCAGCGGTAGCCAGCCTACTTGAGAACTCTAGACAGTGTGAGGTCATGTACTGGCTGGTGGGCCCTTCATCAGAGACAGGTGCTGTACATAGTCACTTTCTGGCTGATGTCGTCCAGGAGCTGACTGACGGTTTTCTCCAGGGAAGCCAGCTGTTGTGACTTCTCTTCCAGCGTGCGCTGGTTGACCTCATACATTGTCTCCAGCTCTGGGAACACGCCGCAACAACAGATGTTAAGGGAAGACAAGAACTACATATTTTCACAAGTGTGAAAAGATACCACCATCCTCCACAAGGGGGCACAAGATTGCCTCCTGTAGTGTGTGTGTGTGTGTTTTACCTCTCAGTCTTTTCAGTCTGGTGCTGGTCTGCACCAGCAGCTCTGTAGCTTCCTGTTGGAGCTGCTCGGCTTTCCTCTTGGCATTAAACACCACCTCCGCTTTGTCCTGCACCAACTCCTCCACCACGGCATACCTATCCTTCACCTCCTCGTCAAACTCCTGCATGCACACGCACGCGCAGAGAGCCATTACTGGGCTGACAAGAGCATTAGAGTGTTTTTAATGCGTCTACAGTGAGATTGTTGCCATTAGCCGTAATGTAAAATGTGGCTAATGGAAGCGCTAATGATGATTAGCCAGATATTCATGCCAAGCTAATTATCATTAAATGTAATATTACTTATGCATCCATTTAAGTTTTAACTCTAATTGTTGTTTTATTCATGTGCAAGTCTATGTGTGCATGACTTTGAATGGTGAAGGCATGAGTGTGTGCGTATCTGAGGTTATTATCAGTTATTGATCTACTTTTCATACACTATATTGAAAAGTCATAATAACTTTAGATATATGAGACAGAGATGAGACTTTTATCCCTTTTTTGTTACACCCATATTAGGAGAAATGATGTGAGGAATAACCTAACTAATGCGTGTGTGTGCGTGTGTGTGTGCGTGTGCATGCGTGTGTGTGTGTTACCTGCTGGGCGTCCTCTGCGTCCCGGCTGGCCCGCTGGGAGGTGCTCTCGGCCCGCCCGGTCAGTTGTCCGGTCTGCAGATCGTCCTGTCGGAGCAGACCCACCTCTCTCTCCAGCTCCAGCAGACGGCCCGTGGTGTTGCTCAACTTCAGCTCCGCCGTGGCTGTCTCCGTCTCCAGCTGACACACACACACACACACACACACACACACACGTAAACACAGAAGTACACACAGAAGTACACACAGACACCACACAGAGTACATTAACATCTACGGCATTTACATCTACAGACGCTTCTATCCAAAAGTGACTTTAGCAGTCAGTACATTAGTCGATAGCTGACCGGTCAAGGTCAGCAAACAGCGTTCTGTTAGAATAATGTCAGCAGCACGTCATCAGAGCTAACTTGGGTTCACATTTCACAACATACGTTACGTACCAACGTACCATTCCATCCTCACAATGATTGCCAACAGCCTGAAGCTTGATTCATACTTGACGGAGCCGCAGCGGATAAGAGGAGTTCAACAACTTCCTCCTTCCTTGTACCGTTCCTACTGATTTTCCTACTGACCTTTCCGATGTACTCCTTGGTGCTTTGGGTGTTGTTCTGGGCCTGCTCAATGGCCTCCTTGGCCAGGATCTGGGCACGCTCAGTCTGTTCCAGGACGGACTTCACCAGATCTGCCGTCTCCTTCAGGCTAGACGCCTCCCCGCTGCGAGAGGGAGAGAAGTGTCGCAGTGTTGCATTTATGTTTAGTAGGATTCACCCAAAATAAAAGCAACAACAAATGTAGCTCGATTGTTTGCTTTATTAGTCTTTCTTTCGTACAGTATTTATTAAATAAAACCTCAATAGCCACCTCAATAGTCGTCACAGATTTTAGTGTTAGACATGGTCCCCATGGGAACAGCGCTTACAGAGTTATAGTATGTGTGTGCAATGGCAGGTTGTTCAATTTTGGAGGCTAGTCAAAAGTTCTGTCAAAAACTAATTTAATCCAATACTTTACGCCCATCATACACACTGATGTACCGCCTGTAGCCAGCAGGGGGCCTGCAAGTCTCAGAGCCTCAGATAATTAAATATTGCATGTTTTATTTTTGTGGGTTGGTAAAGAACGCCTGTGTGTGCGCGCGTGACAGTGCATTTGTTGTGTTATTCCATTGAGTGCTACCTGACAGCTTGGGCCTGCTGCAGAAGTCTCTCGGCGGCCTGGATGTCCTGGGCGCTCTGGCTGAGGATGGTCTCCACGCTGGTGAGCGCGCCCACACGCTCCCTGATCTCCGTGGTCAGCTGCTCAAGGGCGCCGGGCGTCGTGGGGATCGCCAGGCCCAGCACCTCGTTGGCCACGGCCTCGATCACGGACACGTCCGCCCGGTCGTCTGCCAGCGCACGGCAGCACAGTCAGCAACCACACATATCCATGCTTACATACAGTACGTATATATGTATACATGTAGTTATAGGGGGTTCAATAACATAGGACACATTGCTAATACAGGCTTCGTTGAACTGGTATTGTCAAATTTTTGACCACAAGGGGGTAGTGTTGAGGTGGGTCCCCATTACCCCCCCCCCCCTTGTCATTGTACAACTTCACCTGAAAGTAGTTTAGTTCTTAAACAAGGGGGTTTACGGTGATTGGAGGCAAAACACTAATTCTGCTGAGGTACTGGTAAATGTACACGCTCCTTCAATACAGACTGGAACCAGAGACATTATAGAAGAGACTGGCTACTCGGCAGCCATCTTGGTAATGCCCACAGGCAGTTATTTCGGGCTAACAAGACCAGGCCCCTATCTAAATGAATGG
>JAODLI010000016.1:1775560-1787411 GCA_027575585.1 Percopsis omiscomaycus
GTGGGAGTGTGAGTGTGAGAGAGAGAGAGAGAGAGAGAGAGAGAGAGAGAGAGAGAGAGAGAGAGAGGCAAGGAGCCAGCAAGGAGAAAAGTCAGAGAGACAGAAATAAGAAAGAGGTGGGGGGAAAAAGAGAGTGGACAAACAGGTGATTTCATGTTCTCACAATCCTCTGTGGTTGAAGCGCATGTCTGCCCTGTGGCTGTTCGACACTGCCCACCGAGGGAGGGAGTGACTAACTTTTGGCGGCGGAGTGAAGAAATGGCAGTTATCCTTCCAAGCGATAACAAGTATGACTCACCTCGGAATCACCCCCAAAACCAAACAAACACACCGATCTGGAGCCCGACGGACAGATCCTACATATTGT
Organism: Percopsis omiscomaycus; assembly: GCA_027575585.1. Classification (NCBI taxonomy): domain Eukaryota; kingdom Metazoa; phylum Chordata; class Actinopteri; order Percopsiformes; family Percopsidae; genus Percopsis; species Percopsis omiscomaycus. The sequence goes on from JAODLI010000016.1 coordinate 1,775,928, forward strand.
TCCCGTGGAATTGGCTGTATCTAGCATGTCCCGCCCAGGAGCACCGGCGACCATCCGACTGACGCAGGAGCTCCAGCTAGTCAGAGCAGTCAAGAGGAGGGGCCTAGGGGCTGTTAAATATCCACTAAGGGCTGAGAGAGCTCCTCTCCATTTCCCTCCATCGCTCTCCGGAGAGCGCCGATTGGGCGATACACAGAGATCTCTGCGTGTTCATGTGTGTCTCTCTGTGTGTGTGTGTGTGTGTGTGTATGGACAGGTGCCAACATGCCTGCAGATACACTGACAACACACACACACCCTCACACACACGCAGACAGACAAACCCCCTCACAGGGGCCAGTGGGGGCCCCATCTGTGTGCGATGCGAGGACCTGTGTGGGCAGAAATGAGGACGCACACTCACCCCTGTTAAGGTCTTTATGTTGTGCAGTGCGTTCTGGGCTTCGAGGGCAGCTTTCCTTGTGTAGAACGTGACAAAACAGCAGCCTGGGGAGAGACAGAGAGAGCAAGGGTTTGGGATGGGGGAGAGAGAGAGAGAGAGAGAGAGAAATTAGCGGAAAGAAGAATAAATACTTTTTCCCCCGTACTTGGCATCAGCCGTCATCGCTAGCATACGCGGTAAAAGGTAAAAGGTAAAAGGTAAAAGGTAAAAGGTAAAAGGTATAAAAGCACCTGACAGACAGAGAGAGACACTTCATCGCTGAAGACTTGCCTCCAGCAACGGAGCACACACAAACAACCCAGCATACAGATAGGGAGAGAGAGAGACAGAGAGGAGAGGGCTTGGCCTATTCATTAATCCGTGTGAAATCTCTGCAGTGAGGGGCAGAGAGAGCGCGGCCGCGGGCCGACCTCCGCGAGCGGGAATCTGCCCCGTCAGAGCAAAGCAGTAGGAGATCCAGCATCTGCGCATTTCCTCGCGCCTTGACCGCCCCAGCACCACCCCCCCCCCCCCACACCCCCCACTGATAGCAAGCAGACGAGGCAACACGAACGCCAAACAGGCTGGAAAAGCTACAGAACTTGGACTGGTGTGGGTTTAGACGCATGGACATGTTGACACACCAGAGACTATACTGGACGTGAGAACCACATGAAGGCCAAGGTAACTGCGGCAACCACGACAGCGACGCCTCCCTCCCTATTTAAGCCGCTGACATGAGTGTAGGTATAACAGCTGTGGCCCTTTGCATTTCTCAGCAAAATGACACTTACACCTTGCTAAATAACCACCAACCCCCGCAAACCCCTGACATCATATTGACGGAGGCTTAATGGGCCATTCATGAGAACAAAAGGATGCATAGGTCTCTTGGCGTTGTGTTTTGATGCAACTCTACAGAAAGTCTCCAGTGCTCGAGAGCGGTTCTAGTGTTAAGCCTCGCATTTCCCAAAGTACCTCTGATGAGACGGGAAGCATAATAGATGCAAATTCCTGTGGTGTCCTCTGGGTCCTGCCACTTTTGAGCGGTTGGCCGTTAGCCTAGCATTACGACGTGATTTGTGTTCTGATTCAGGCGGTGCAAAGGCTCCTGCAACACCAGAGATAACTCACTGCTTGGCTTTTTTTTTTCTGCTACAGTCCAGGCATGAAAGAGAGAAGGTAAGGAGGTAAAACACACTTTCGCTTTCGAGTGGTTAGGAGTTTGTTGTTGTCTGCGCAATTGTAACCCAGCGCGGCCTGTGTTTATTGCCCTTAGTGCACGCTTAGTGCATTGTGGATGTATCAGGTTTGCTTGTACAGTAGCGCTGGCTCTTTAGCATAACTTTAGTACTGAGCATTATACTTCCAATTGAACCTTTGTTGAAGGGTTGCCTCTAGTGTCCGATTAGCAATTCCAATGGCGCTGTATGGGGTTAGCTTTTAGCTCTGAGAAGCGTGAATTGTGATTCCGGTAACATTTTCTAATAACTGTTTATGGGAGGGTTAGCTTTTCCGCGTGGCATTAGCGATTCTGACTGCATACAATGTAAATGGGAGGGCTGGCGGTTAGCGTAGCATTAGCGCCGGCGTATTGTGATTCCCCTGGCGTAGCCAGACCTCGGAGCCATGCAGTGTGCGGCGGCTCGTCCCAGGTGGTGGGCTGTCAAAGCCAGGATCAAAGAGCGCAGTGGACCTCACACACACACACACACACACACACACACACACACACACACACTCCCTGCAGCACTCCTGTTCAAGCGGTTTAAGAGTCAACACACGCGGCTAATGCACATTTGTGGAGAGCCAATGAGTGTTCATATTTTTATGCACGTACAGTGTGTGTGTGTGTGTTGTTGTTTGTTTTTTATCAAGGCCTCCCTATAATAACCTTGAACCAGTGTGTGTGTTAAGCTGGCACAAACATTTACTTGGAGGCTGACCTGTCCCAGAGCAGGAACACTCCTGATCCCCAAAACACACACGCACACACGTGTGTATGTGTGTGTGTGTGTCTGCAGAGCGTTGGGTAGAGTGTAGCGTGTATGAAAGTGGGAGAAGACAGCGCGAGGGAGAAGAAGGGAGACAGAAAAGGAGAGGCCGTGCGTGGCATAGAGAGCGGGCCAGGGAGGTGCCTGTTCATAAATGGTTCATCGCTTCGGAAGGAGGCCTTTGACCAGACAGAGGGTCCGCGGCCGGCACGGCAACAGCACACCTGACAGACGAGGTCGGGCTGAAATATGAAATGGTCTGGGCAGGCGGGGAGAGGTGGGGTGGGGCGGGGGAGGGGTCAACTGGAAGGGAAGGAGGGGTTGAGGAAAGGAGACAAGTAAGGCAGGGAGGCAGTGAGAGGCCAGTCAATTTAAATCTGTAACCCTTACTTGCAATAGGGATGTCTTGACCCACTGTTTTGCTCTTCGATACGAGTCGGTTCCTCTTTAGCACTGGACAATGCCCAAACCCATCCCTTGTGTGTGTATGGTGCAGCTATACACCACAGATGCATTTAATCAAGACCAATCAAAGCCTTTGGTAATTCACGTCGTGTGGCCGCGGGCCTTGCTGTGAGCGTTACACACGCGTGTTACCCTGCGGTCTAATACAACCAGGAAGCCTCTAAACAAACGCCAAACACACACAAAGAGGTTTTCTATCATGACTGTCGAGGACGGAAACATCTCTGGAACGTACAGCATTGTGCGTCACGGCAACCCAACTGGCCTCCATTCACAGAGCCAGCTCAAACCTCCGCAGAATGTGTACGCTGTGTGTGTGTGTGTGTGTGTGTGTGCGCACGCGTGTGTCTGTCTTCAGTAAGTAACAGACAGGAGGGAGAAGGGGGGCTTTGGCCCCTCTGCCCCAGCCTGGGTTGTGGTGCGCAGGGCGGCCCTACCACAGCCCACGGCTGCACTCCACCGCTGACCCACATTAACTGCAGCAGCCTACTGCGATTGCCGCTCACACACTCCTCTGGGCTTCAGAGACTCTCTCTCTCTCTCTCTCTCTCTAATTCCATCTATCCCTTCATCTCTCTTCCTCTGGACCATCTCACCGCGCCTGTAAAGTCTTCTTCGCTGCCGTTTTCGTGAGCCTGTCCGGTGATGGAGACCGCCCCCCGGAGGTCGGTGACATTATTTACGGGGTAAAATAATGGCGTTTATGGTTGCTTTTAAATGTTGCAAACAGAGCAAAAATAAAGCTTTCATAGCTTTTAAACCACCACCAAGTGCACGTAAGCTTTTTGGGGGGCCACTGGTCAACCTCTGTGGGGGCAAGCGCGTGGAAGAGTGGATCCCTTCAAGCTGTGCTGCTGACAGACGTTTTGGCTGTCGGTTCTAATCCTGTTTACACGGGACTCTGGCCAGCTCGCGCCGCTTCACAGATCTATACCATCCAACGGTGACTTTGGTGGAAAACCACCAATGTCACCCTGTAAATCCCCCCCCCCCTCACCACCACATCCCCACACCCCCCACACAGCACAGCTGAGCTCAGAGAGCTGCATTCTGGCTGACCTCGAACGCTCTGAGAGAGAGAGAGAAAGAGAAAGAGGGAGAGAGATTCCAGATTTTTGCGCCGAGCCCAGCAACTGGCTCTGTCACTGAAGCATGCAAACATATGAATGCACTGTTTAGCACTACATGTGCACACACACACACACACAGACACACACACAGGCAGACACGCACCAGACAAGGACACGGACACACACACACACAGATGAAAGGAAAACACACACATCTGCACACATACACTCATGCTGAGATGCGACACACACAAGCTTCTATTCCATTATATATCCACCTGCAGTTGCTCTCTAATTGGGCCTGTGTAGCCTGCTAACAATGCTAACGTCTTGTTAAGGCGATATAATTGGCTGCCCTGCTTTAGGAAAGAATGAAATAAATCAGTCCTGCGTCTCAGGTCGGCCCCATCTCAACTGAATCCATTAGAGCAGATAATTGCCTTGCCTAAGCGTTTATTCAACGTTGCCATTGCGTTGGGGAACAGTATGCGGTTGGCTAGCACTTTTCAAAGCAAATGTCTGTGATTGGACAGCCCAGGTCCCTGGATACCACATCAGGAAACCCCTCTTGGGGAGATTCATCTGAACCAAGTTTGAAAAACGAGATGCTTTCAAACAAATACATTATTTATATTTAAATTTTGTATTTAACTTTGTGTTTAACGAAGCTTTTGTCCATAAATCTTGTCAGTTGAAATTATTTTCAACTTATTGTACGTTATGTATATTTAGCTATCAAGCTACTATTTATTTAGGATAAATGCTTAAACTAATTCAATATAAGCTTTGGTGTTTGTTTGTGATAAAATAAAGCAAATCTAGTTCCATTTTTTTTATCTGATTATTTTGCTATTTGATACAGATACAGTAACTGCCTTTTGTGTAGTGATCTTTTGGTGACATCACTACTGATGTCCCCTATCAAAGTTTCTCTGTTCATTCTTTGACCCATTTCCAAGCCGAGCTTGGTGTGTGTCTTCCCAGACTGGAGACTTGTACAATATGCACAATGTACTAATGAAGACATTAGGCTGAATGCGTGCACGCGTGTGTGTGTGTGTGTGTGTGTGTGTGTGTGTGTGTGTGTGTGTGTGTGTAATTGCAATCTCAACACCTCATGCGGGCAGGATCATTTAGATAAACGACATGGTTTGTCCCCTGCCAAAACACAATACACACAATACACAATACACACACACACACACACACACACTCCAGTCATGGCGCTTAAGGTTGTATTTTAGCACAAGCGCTGTTTACCCCTCTGGCGATCTCTGCCTCATTGTCTGTGCATCTCTTTATCTCCATCTCTGGCACTTTGTGAGCAAAGTGCCAGATGACTCCATCTCTCTCCCCTTCTTCCCAGTTCCTGCTCTCATCTGTTTATTAACTCTAAATGCATTAAACCAACACCGGCCGCGCCTTATTCCCCGCTCTGCGCCAGTCAGCATGCGGAAACACAAACACAAACACACAAACGCACACACACACAGGTAATTGTAGGTAACACCGGAAGGGTGAAGGCATATTTATACATTTAATCATCTTTGTATTCCCCCAACACCCTGGATGGCATTGGGAAAAATAACACCCAGGATGCTGAACAGCGCTCTGTGAGGCTGTGTGCGACACTGAGAAGGAGGGGTCCGCTTAAGTACGTACAGCCCCTACCGTTGTCGATTCTCAGTTGTCCCATTGGTCAGTGACTTAACAAGTTTGGGGTCACGAAAAGCGAAAAATAATTTTTTGTCCATTAAAATAACATGAAATTTACTAGTTTTTAAACTAGTGAGTATCTGGAGCATCAGCATTTGTGGGTTCGATTACAGGCTCACAATGGCCAATAAAACTGGCCTAGGTTAAGAAGGCCAGTTTTATTGCTTCTTTAATCAGCACAACAGATTTCAGATGCGCTAACATTTTTGCCAAAGGGTTTTTCTAATGATCCATTTTTCTTTTAAAAATGATAAACTTGGAACACAGGAGAGAGGATTGCTGAAAACGGGCCTCTGTACGCCTATGTAGATAATCCAATAAAAATTAATTTACAACATTAACAATGTCTACACTGTGTTTCAGATCAATGTTATGCTATTTTAGTGGACAAACAATTTCATTTTACTTCAAAAGCAAGGTCATTTCTACGGTAGTGTATGCAAATATAGTTTGAATCGATTTAACAAAATAAGTCTTGAATTGACCTGGCTTCATGGTTGCTAGGCGCTAGGGGAGCACGCTCACTTTGCTAACCCCGAGGTCCCTCCGACGCAACAGCGGAGCTAGTTTTAAAACAAACCCAAACAGGGAGCAGCAGGGGGCCACAGTTTCCCTGACCCCAGCCAAATAAACACCGGGGTCCAGCGCAACTGTGTGTCCACGGGAGCCGCAAAGGAGCCATTCTGGCTCAGCTGGAAGCACGCAGGGCCCAGGAGAGAGCTCACTTGACAGGGGAGGGGAGGAAAGGGGGGGTTCAAAGCCTTGGAATGAGCAAGAGCGGCGAGAGGTTGAGCTCCATCAAATGGTCCATTTCCTCCCTGAAACACTCCATTTTCCAGGAGGGAGAGCTGGGACGGAAAATAAAGGGAAGGGGAATTGTCATTCAAAGAAAAAAAGGAAGACATAGCAGGTGGTGCTTCTCTCTGCGACAGGAGAGTCTCGACTCATAATCCACAGACACACACGTGCGCACACACTCCATCTCCTCATCCTTGAAGTGTGTGTGTGTGTGTGTGGGGGGGGGGGTGGATTGGGAGGACTAAAGAGAATCTCTGGGCCTCCCTCTCTCTCTCTCTCTCTCTCCCTCTCTGAAGAACGCTGATAACAGAAGAAAGGAGGAGGTGAAGAGTAACGGCGAACGGAAGGAATGACCAGGAGTTTGTCTGATGGCCAAGAACACACACACACACACACACACACACACCAGGGTAGGAATTCCATGGCCGTCATTGTGCGTCCTACGGCCACCATGGCCTTTGCGTCCCTGCTACTGTTGAAGTCTCGAGTGTGCTTAATGTTCTCCTCTTGCGGACGCATCTCAGCGCCTTGTGGGCGTGTCGGCAAGAGTGCTTTGGAATTAGCGATCTTTATGTCTACATGTCCTCTACATGCACAGACTGTTTCACAAGCACAAGGTTGGTGTAATTAACAGATTTGCTGAAAACAAATGTTGTTATATGCCTTGAACACTAACCAAGACCACAACTTAACACTCACTAGACGAGGGTATTCCCTGGTTGTTCACACAGCGAAATACAATCAGTGATCCTTTATAAATGTCTTTTTCCCGTGCACAATATTGGTGTAATTAAGAGATTCGCTGGAGATAAATATTTTTTATATGCTTAGTTAACTGGGGCAGGATAGTCTAGTGGTCTGGGTGTTGGACTCCCAGCCACAAGGTTGTGGGTTTGAGGCCCAGTGTCAGCTTACCTGTAAGCAGCCTTGAGCAATATGCCTAACCCTTATCTGCACAATTACATGGTTCTATTATCCATGTAATAGAACCATGTAATTGTAAGTCGCTTTGGATAAAAGCGTCTGCTAAATGCTGTAAATGTTAACTCTCTATTCGTGAGCTAAGCAGGTCATCCCTTGCTGTATGTGGGTCTTTGGCGTGACACAGCATTTTGGAGGTGCGTTGTCAGAATGTGGGTTTTAATGTTGCATTTCCAAGGGTTCAACTACGGTTGCCAACTGGCATATTCTATATATTCTAGGTTGCAGATAGCCTAGCTACATTCCCTCTCAGAGTGTGCCTGTGTGTGTGTGTGTGCGTGAGTGAGTGAGTGTGTGTGAAAGTAAATTTATTTATTTGTAAGATTCAAATTCTCTTATTTCACTCAATGGCCTTTGTGCCCTAAACAACTTTGTGACACCGAAGGCCAAACGGTCTTAAAATAACAAAATTCCAAGCCTGACACACACACACACACGACACATACGCAAATACACGCACATACATTTTAAATAACACCTGTACGCAAACAACAAAGACAATGACAAACACATTACATAAACAACTTAAACAACATGTTATCATGTGGAAAATGGCTAGATTAGGCAGACTGCTGTCTCTGTGCATTTAAAAGCTTATGGGACTCACTCCGGAAAAGAGAGAAAAGAGGTCAAAATAGAAAACAATAGAGAGAGAGAGAGGGAGAGAGAGAGAGGGAGAGAGTGTGTGTAGGCGTTTAAAGGTGAAGAGCAGCTCACATTTAGCATGGCAAACTGAATTTGATTTCATAATGCAACACCTCATCCCCAACGCCTGTGTCACCCAACCTCTCTCTCTCTCTCTCTCTCTCTCTCTCCATCCTCCCACTCTGTCTCATCTACACACACACACACACACACACACACACACACACACACACACACACACACACACACACACACACAGCGGCTGTTAATATGGCGGCGCTGTTGTCTCTATTGTTCTACGCTACACGAATTCATCCTGGAGGCAAAATAGCTGCAATTCAAACAGTGTTGCACAATCGACGACATGAGCTGGACGCGTTATTCCTTATCTGCAAATGGTTCCATATTCATTTACTCATTTGTTTCGTGCAATTTTCCTTGTTTGCCGTACATCGGTGTGGGGCTGACATCGTGACCCAGTTAATGTGTGTGCGTTTATTACTGTGTATGCATAGGCGACGCAAATATGAGTGTAGATGTAGGTCTGTGTGTATGTATGGTCTGCACTTTAGATGTGCGTGCACAGAATGTGTATCTACGTCTGTATCTGCATGTGTAATGCTTGTAGCATGTGTGGGTCTGTGTGTGTGCTTGCGTGCGTGTATCTCTTTATATCTGTGTGTGTGTGCGTGTGTGTGTGCGTGTGTGCCTCTATCTCTTTATGTCTCTGTGTGTGTGTGTGTGTATCTCTGTATGTGTGTGTGTGTGTGTCTCTGTATCTGTGTGTATCTCTGTATGTGTGTGTGTGTCTCTGTATCTGTGTGTGTGTGTATCCCTGTATGTGTGTGTGTGTGTCTCTGTCTCTCATGTCATGTGGGGGATTAGATGCTGGGAGGAAACGGAACAAGCTAGAGAAGTCGCGGGAGTCCAACGATGATAATGTCACAGCCACCGGAGAACACAGGCACCATCACTGGAAACGAAGAGCCTGTGTGTGTGTGTGTGTGCGTGTGTGTGTGTGTGCGTGTGTGTGTACCTTTGCTCTGTGGAGGGTTCTGGCTGCGGTCTCGCAGGATGTTGATCTGGTAGACGGCACCGTACGGCTCAAACAGCTCCTTCAGCTCCTTCTCCGACCAGGAGCGCGGGATCTGGCCCACGAACATCTTGATGGCGTCCGGGTCAGGCTGGTCCGAGTGCTCCAGAGCGCCGTTCATCTTCCCGGCTGTGCCGTTGCTGTTGGAGGGGGGCAGAACACAGTGGGGTCCACGTTAGGATGGTTGTTATAACGCTTCTTTGGCAGCAGATGGGTCGTGTGTGTATTTTCTTATGTAAAATACTTAGACCTTGTCAAAGTCTGTTGATAAAAAGCACAGATACAACCAGAGACATTATAGAAGAGAGCAATGCCAAAGATGGCGGTTGTATGCACATATCCACCCCCCAAAGAGACAATCGTCTGCTTTATAACGGCCGAACCGGGAAACCTATTAAGCCAATCGTGTGGTTGTACTGACGCAAGCGGACAGCGGTGGCAGGAAGGAGCAGGTGCAGACGGACCCTAAATAAGCATGGAAGAGGAGGGTATCACGCGAATGCACCGGATTACCAAGGAGGTAAGTATTTAGTTACGACCACAAAGATGTTATGGCGTCACGGCACTCTGGATTGAGACGTAAATTAAGTCATGTCGTGAAATCTTGCGCATGCGTAGTAGGAGTATAACCTGTGGGGGAAAAAAAGATTTTTAAACCTTATTTAGGGGCAAAGTTACCAAACGTTTGAAGTAGTTTTTATATCAGATTTGACTGGGGACCTATGCAGTTTTTATGTCCCAGTGACCATTGAAAGTGCAGTCATGGCTCCCTCCCATTCATTTAGATAAGGGCCTGGTCTTGTTAGCCCGAAAAAACTGCCCGCAGGCATTACGAAGACGGCTGGTATTTAACCGTACAGCCTGGCTGCATGTTAATTTGCGAACGCCTGTGTGTGTTCTTGTGAATGAACGAGTGTGGAATAGGTAGGGTGCAGCACAGTAATACGAGCTTGGCTCCCGCACTGTGTTTGGGATTAGAACGAAGTTAAGCTTTAGGCCTTCTCGTAGTTCACAGACGTAACAAGCATTTCACATATGGGCACACGTGTTCGACAGGGCTGGGGATTTTCGTTTTTTTTGTGTGTGTCGTCGTCACGGTCCTCTGTTTTGAGCGACTGCACTTATCTTGGAGAAACAAGCTGTGTGGTGAATACTAACTGAAGCTGGGACGAACGTTTGGACGAATAAGAATGAACAAATGCTTTCAGCGGAACGGCCCACTGGAGAAGAGAATGAGACCGGGGCACAACTGTTTGATTGCGTTTTGAGGTTAAGACTGCGTTCATACACAAGCGCGTATCTGCAACCACAAACACACACTAGAACCCACACAAAGACTAGGATATGTACAAGCATGGATGTCCAAAAACCATCCGAGGGCAGATGCAAATAAACATATAATATCACATTATTATACATAGCATTTCATGTACATATACACATGGCATTCACACGCTCGCACGCGAGGTGTGTATACAGTACGTATAAACACGCAAGCATTAAAACATTCATGAACACACGCACGCACAGTCTTGCCAGGCCTGTGGCCCATTTAAGATGGGTGGAAGGGAATTTAATGAAACCAAAGTCGATGCTGTGCTGCTTTATTGCTCGGCTCTCCTTTGTTATTCTCGGCAGGATAGCGAGCAGAGCATTATCTTAAGAGGCAAAAACAAAGCACAGCCAAATCCCGGGCCTGGTTAGCTGACAGCACTAATACCACCCCATAAAACTCAGCCAGGGAAACAGAGCGAAGAAGAGGGAGAGAGAGGGAGGGAGGGAGGGAGGGAGGGAGGGGATGGAGGAGGAGGAGGAGGGGGAACAAAACCCATACAGACCTTTGAACGCGAGCCATCCATCTTTTACAGAAGGAGCCAAGGCGCTCGGCAGAAACGCCCAATTCTTTAAAGGACTTAAAGGACATGTCACATTAAACGCCGAACCCGCCACGCTAACCGTCCCCGCGGCAACAACCACTCCTCAGCTCGGCTGTCCGATGAATTGTGCCCCCCCCCGCCCCCCATGCACACAAGCGCGTCGAGAGCGGAGCAGAGCAGAGCAGAGGGGCCCAGGGGCCGTGGCGAGGAGTTACAACCCCAATCAGAGGCTGACGCAGTGCAGGATGTTTGGACACACAAAACACGACGGGGAGGCGCTGGGAGGCGCGTAAACGACTGATGAGCGAGCCTGAAGGGTCTCTGGGTTCACACCAGACGCCTCTGGCACATCCATCCCTGCGCCCTCGGGAACACGCACACAAACACACGCGCGCAAGGGGGGGGGGGGGGGGGGGGGGGGGGG
>JAODLI010000016.1:1862471-1879550 GCA_027575585.1 Percopsis omiscomaycus
GTGTGTGTGAGAGAGAGAGAGAGAGAGAGAGAGAGAGAGAGAGAGAGAGAGAGAGAGAGAGAGAGAGAGAGAGAGATAAACGAGTCCCTGGGGTTCTCAGATTGAGGATGTGAAATGATGTGGCGACGCATTAAACTATGCAGTGCTTGCCCCCAAAACGAATCAAGACGGATTGCTGGTCAGGAGGGGACCCCGTAACTCCCTGGCGCGCGTGTAGCCAAAAGGCCGGAAATAAAAATCGGGCCTGGAAATTAATCGAATTTTAATTAAGCCCTTCTTTAATATTCAAAAGCCTCGCTGTGGGCTCAATTCGCTTCTTATACGTTTTAGATTCACGCTGCCTGCCAATAAATCATATTAATTCTGCAGTGTTTGTTATCGCCGTGCCCCGGAAATTCTCTGCAGGGACATGCAAGATAAATATTCACACTTCACAGCGGAGGAGAGGAAAGGTGCCTGGTAGAAAACGAAGCATGGAAGGAGAAAGAAAGAAAGAAAGAAAGAGAGAAAGAAAGTTGAAAGAAAGAAAGAAGAAAGAAAGATGGATTGAAAGGAAAGAATGATAAAAAGGGTGAAAGGGGTGAAATTGGAAAGCGGTTCTCAAACTTTTTGAGCCCGACCCCCAAAAACAATTTCCTAATTTGTAGTTTGTGACCCCCCCCCCTTGTGCATGCAAGAAGGGATCGCAAACTATTAACTTCCTATAATAGCATTTAAATATATAAATATAAATAGCCTATAAATTTAAAGGATAATATAGAAACAAACATGAACATCATGAAAAAATAGATTCAACATATGTAATCGTTTTTTTTTTAATGTAAAATATTTTGAGCGATCCAACATTTCAAATTGAAGGTTTTTAAAGTAGGAGTAGGCTACCCGTCTGGGGGTCCCTGCCCGCGGTTTGAGAACCACTTGAATAAGAGACATGCTTAGATAAAGTTAGTAAATGTCTTACTATAATGTATAGGCAGCTGTTTTGCTTACATTGTGCAGTTTGAAGTACAGGCCGCAGGCGTTACACACCGGGTCCCCGTTGGCGTTTCTCCGCCACAGCGTCGTCGTGGTCGTTTGGCAGTTGGCGCACGACGTTCCCGCGCGCCTGGCCGCCGACTGCGCGGGCAACACGAGAGAGAGAGAGAGAGAGCGCAGAGAGGGGTGTGAGTCACGTGATCGCTTCAAAGCCCATCAACACGTTGCATTAAAGGCCTACCAAGCCCTAACGTCCATCCAGAGGAATTCTGATGACATTCAGCAGAGCTGAAAATAGATTTATATTAAGACAGAAATTACCAAAACAGGACTGCTTTCCCGCTAGCCTAAATCTAGCCTCTTATAGGCCTACATTGTAAAAAAGTAACAAACATTTAGCTTACCCATGAGCATAAAAGCAGTTCCTTGAAAAGGGGGCTATTAAATCCGATCAAAATGCGTGGTTTGTACCGTAACCCATAATTGTTTAAATATTAGCCATGTGATATTAGGCCTAGGCTACAGGCTCGACTAGCCTACTGTTAAAACTTTCACATAGGCCTACAGGTTAAAACGCCTAGGCTAGGCCTATCTAAAAGGAAAAGTTACCGCTAACATTTTGTTGCTCAAAAATACACAGATCACCAAGTGCAATCAGATAAGACATAGATGCAAGTATATCGGGTTAAAAAAAATAAGACATGGTTATGTTGTGGATGCTGCGAACACTGTGGACTATTTGGCAATAATTAATTGGATAGGCATTGTGACGTTGTCACAATGCCGAATTTCATTCTGCTGACAAACACACACTTGACATTAACTCAGAGAACGTCTCTGTTCTCCAACCGATTTAACTGCTCCTCCCAGGCGCCCGTTAGCAGCATGGCCTGACGTTGATGTTATAATCTCTGTAAACAATCAATAGGCAGGTTACTGCAGAGGACACGCCACGTAAACGGACTGGGCCTACACTATCTCTCCGAGAGATTTCCAATTATCCACATCTGGTGGCCTAATAACCCCCGTCGGTGTGTGTGACTTGAATAATACATCAGCCCGGAGTGAAATTTATTGTGTCTGTTGGCCCACAATTATCCATTCACTTAAACGCAGTTTCCGCTATTTTCACTATTTCCCAAATTTTTTGGTGATATCTTAATTATTTTTCTTTGTCTTCTGAGTGGTATTCTGAGAGTAAAAGGCAGAGATTTTACACTAAACACTCTCAAGTCGTGACTCCGGCGCCCCCCGAACTCCCCACCCACCCCCCGGGCCGCCCCCTCGCCTGAACCGCGGCTCGCGCTGCCGCCGTGTTTAGACTGGGGAAGCGGACTGTGTTGTTAAAACGACTTATCTGCGCTGCTCAGATATCCGGCAGCCCTTTCCTGGGAAGTCGGGTTTTTACATTAGCGAGAAAGAAAGATACAGAGAGAGAGAGAGAGAGAGAGAGAGAGAGAGAGAGAGAGAGAGGGAAGGGGGGGGGGGGGGGGTTGAGAGGACTCGAGCTGAACCTGGCTGCTAAAATAGTCCATGTAAACGTCTCTCTGCCTCGATGGTTTTCCCCCCGTCTTTCAACTGCCGGGCATGTTTGGGGAGCTTCATAAGAGATGCAGCTCTATGGTAGTTTTGACCGGGCCTTCCTCTTTAAATTATTACAAGATACTGCACGATACTCCACATTTCAAAGCAGCCACAACAACTGAAAAAATATGAAGCCGAAATATGGAACCGAAATTCAAAAATGAATGATCTTTTTTTTTTTTGCATGGAGACTATTAGGCCAAAGATGTAGTTTTATAGATTACAAAATCGGCCAATGTTTTTTTTAATAAAATAGTCACTGGAGGCAAAATAGCTCCACCATGCATACAAGCATAGTGTTTAATAGAATAAATGATCATTCTGAATCAACGTGAAGCTGAAGCACAAAATAAAAGTTATGCTATGGTATCTGAAAGCAGAGACCTGCACTTGTCGAGTCAATTTCCTGCAGCTAATACTTCTTCCTGGGTAGAAAAAAGAGAGAAAACGGAAGTGTCATCAATACAAACGTGGCAGGGACGTACCAGCCGTCGCTTGGGCTTGATGAGAGGGCGGTTCTGCCCGTTCATCTTGTGGTACAGTCCGCAGGCGTTACACAAATAGTGACCCGTGCCATCCCGCCTCCACAGCGGGGTCGAGGTCGCTCCGCAGTTCACACACTCTCGGCCTTCTGCAAGAGCCAACAGCACGAGCACGAGCACGCACACACACACGCACACACACACACACACACACACAGGTACCCGCACGCACGCACACACACGTATACACGCACATAAAAGACAAGGAGAGAACGCGGAGGTCAGTTGGTCCCTATGTACCTTTAAAAAAAATGCCTGAAAACTTTAAATGTGATTCTTGGTCCATGTAGCCCTACTCTGAAAAGAAGGGGTCAGTAAAATATAATGAAATATAGGCCACCATTTTAAATAATAGTTATTTTGATATTATTTAAAATCAATGCCATATTTTGTTAGCAACATAAACAAGAACAAACAATATCGGTAGCACTGATACACAGACTAATAGCCTATAGTAATAACAAATAGTAATGACAACATTTAATATCAGCATTATTATTTACATTGCATACATATTATTCAAATGAAGGGTGTTAGTGTACAAAGGTCCATTATATAGATATCAAACACTATTAATCGTATAATATTCATGATCGTTTCTACAGTATTTACAACTGTGGGCCATGGAAAATGTAAATTTATAATGTATATAATGTATAAAAAAATGTAAATTGAGCCTATTCTTTCTCTCATATGAACAACCTCTCCTTTAAAAATATAGGATAGTAGGCTAATTATAATAATAATTGTAGTATTATAATAATAATAAAACGGGATGTTTTTTTTATTCAAGTTATTTCAATGCACCTTATCTGTCCTAATTAAATCCGGGATAAGACCAGTGTGTTTAAACTACTGGGGGAGTGTTTGGGTTTGAGTGACACCTCTCTACTGACACCGACAGGTGAGAGCGGCGTTAACACGTGCATTAGGAAGGGTCTCGAGCTCCCCGGTTCTGAAACTGAAATAACTCGGCAGCAAGCGCGGTAAGATCGGGCCTATTTGAAAGCACATGTAGCCTTTATAGAGAGAAAGGCTTGTTGGCTATAGCCTACATATACATTGTATACATTTCTTCATGCGACCTCTTGTTTGTGTTTTTTTTTTTTTAAACCAACCCTCGAGCGCACTTCCCCTTTTGACTCACAAAACGCCTTCCCTCCCACCCCCCTTTTTTTTTCTCTCCTAGCAGGCAGGGATACGTCACTTCTGGTGTCACCATAGAGGCTCTTGCAAGTGTAAATTAATGATATTCTTCATTTTTTTCAAGCAAACGCACAGTATAACGCAGCCAAAACAAATGTGTTAAAGCGGTTTCACTGCAGGGCTTAAAAGGGGAAGATAAAATAGGCCCAACATATGCAGATCTTCTACACTGCAGCGTATGCCGAATTTTGCAAAGTGAAATAGGTGTTCAAAATCACAAGCCATCTTAAAAACGCATATTATATCACATTACTCTCAAATTAAAGTCATTATTTACATTAATGGCTGCACGTGATACTGGATAAGCTTGACGATATGCATCGACTATAATCCACTGTTTTCTACTGTATACTTCCATCATAACCGCATGCATGTGATATTAATCTCATTAGAGATAACTGGGTTCCCAGCACCGGCGCAATAACCCTAAAAAAAATAATTACCCCCTTTCCAATTTGGATACACGTATCCTATCCCCCTCTCGCTTCCCACTTCTCCCCCTCTCTATCTCCCTCACTCTCTCCCTCGCTTTTCCCCCCCGTCCGTTACAGCGCGCCAGGGCCTGTGAAAGCACGGGCCGCATCCGGAGCGCTGGGTAAACAATGCAACTGTCGCGTGCAGCAGTCTGACAGTAATGGGATTACGTTGAACATATAAAGCAGCGCGAGACAGCCATGCAGGCACGGAGGCCATCTCTCTCTCTCTCTCTCTCTCTCTCTCTCTCTTTCTCTCTCTCTCTCTCACGCTCTCTGTACTCTATCTCTCTATCTGTCTCAGTGAAAGGGGCAAACGCTTGACCTAAATTAATCTTACAACTATGAGCTCACAGGGGTTTGCGCTGATTTAATTTTTGTAAAATAAATATCAATTTGGATTAAAGGAGCCATTCAAATCTCGAAAGGCTACAGATGTTTTTGTTTAATTTATTTCAAACTCGTCCCCCAGCTATATGTGTAGGTTATGCGGGCTTAATATGACATTTTAATAGCTAATATAGTTAAAAAAAATTTAAATACTGTGGGTTTCATTTCGGTGTATGGTTCTACTGTGGAAAATATTACAAATAAATTGAAAATATCTTAATTGTTGTAGGCCTAATGTCATTCCTCTGCTTCTTCTTATTATTATAGATTACATTTGATTATCCTATAAATCGAATGTTTCCATTGACAAAATAAAAGCCTCCGGGGCTTTGGGCCTAAAAAGGCGCGTAACAGAAACATCTCGGCCCCTGCGGTCCTTCACCTAAACCAACGGGAGAGGTCGTCCATGTGAGGAATGAATGAACCGTGCACGTTAACATTAGCAGGATCTGTTGGGTCCTACATTAAACATGAGTGACACTGTATGAACTGTCGGGCATTTTATTAAAGCACATGGTAATGTAATAAAGCGCACGCCTACCTGAACACGACCTTGTTTTTGGTCTTGTTTTGGAACCATAACTAGAAGAGGACCCACCTATCAGGCTACTCGGTGGGAAGAGGCCGGGGCCGTATTCGGGGACATAGGAAGGGTATGTGGCGATGGGGTGGTGGGCAGAGGCCGCCCCCGCGCCGATTGACGCCATGCTCCGGCCGTGAGCCGACTCCAGTTTCATGCTCTCGGCCAGGGTGACCTGGTACTTAATGCACTCTTTATCCTCCTGCCGCCCGGGGCCGCCGGAGCCCGGCGTGGATAGTCCCGGGTCCGGGGACACGTCCTTGGGCGGGGTGGGCGGGAAGGTGAAGAGGTGCGGGCTGGAGTGTCCGGCGGACAGCGAGGAGGAGGAGGCGGGCGGGTACACGGACAGGCCGGCCGGGGAGCCGTGGTGCAGCGGGTTCTTGGGGAAGGGGCTGAGGTTCCACGGGGAAGTGCTGTGGTGTGGGGGGATGCCTTTGCTGCCCTCCAGCCACGGCAGAGAGCCGTGCAGTAACGAGGGACGGCACACCTGGCTGCCTGCGTCGCAACATAGAAGAAGGAAGAAAACATGACAATGTGGCCCAGTAGTCGACTGCGTTCGCGTGCACCAATACCCCCTCGTCGGTGATATTCGGAAGTGTGTCGGCTTTCCGAATGTGGAATCCCGCTACTCCTAGACCCGGTTACACCACTGAAAGGCCTACATGTGTGCTCCTAAACGTCATTACCTCCATAATCACAACAACGCCTGCTTATAGGCCCAGGTCATGTCAGAGGATCATGCCTACGCGTGTTTATTAACTGATTGCTGATGATTAGCCTTTAGCTTTAGACACGGGCTACACTAAATATGGCAACCCTGGCAACGAACATTTAAATGGGCGCGCGCGCACACACACACACACACACACACACACACACACGCGGTAAATTGTTATATTTTTTTCACACTAATTAGGCCTATGTGTCATTTTCCTAAAGATACATTTTGCGAGGCGTGGCCTTTTCGCAATTTGTCTCTCAATAAGAAATATTTTGTACTGGGAGGTGTTTCTCTTGCCATTTAGGAACGAGTTTCGATTATAAAATTACGAGGGCAGGTAACACCTTTCTCAGATACCAAACGATTTTCCTTTTTTCATTTGCATTTTTCCATCGAAATATCCTTGTTGCACTTTATGTGTTCTCGTTTTTTTAAGATAACGACCTCTTACACAGATCTACCAAGTCGTGATTGACTGTTCAGGAAGTCATAATGGTACATTTGAGGTAGCATAAAAAGGACTCTCTGTGTGACCGTGTTGCTATGATTAATTTAGCCTGTCTCCAAAAGCGCAAAACATTACCACATATAGGTCATGGTTGGGTATTTCCAATTTACAAAACAAATGCATTTGTTTTGAACCGACAAAGAATGATTGACAGAGAACCAACGAGTTTTGAAATACTTCCTTGACAGACAGGGAGAGGAGTTTTTGTTTTTTTTTATCCACAGAGATATTGCAGAGTAAAATATTTACGCACGGTATAAAACGGATTCTGAATTGTTTCAAATAAATTAAACCCACCACAATTATGCCACACGTGCACGGGGTGGTTTAACAACACTCGATTTCTTACAATTTCGGGGCAAAATGAGAACAGAGCAGGCCGAAGCCAAAACCAGATTCAGGCGTAAAATATTTCCAAACACAAAGAGAAGCGTAGTTTTGGAGGTTTGTTACACTGGGGACAAATCGGGACTAACCCTTTTCAACGTGTCAACAGACAGAAGCTCAAAACCTGCACGGGTCTTAAAGTATTAGTCTACAACAGATCTATGATATTAATACTTACTGTGTGGAGGAGGGGGGTACCTCTGGACGGCTCGCACGGAGTTCCCATAGTACGGAGAGACGTGGTTTCCTTGTCCATCGATATTAAACAGTACATCCACATCGTCGGCAAGTTGATACTGCGACGGGTCCATGTACGAGTGGCCGAGGCCTGGGTGGTGCGAGCCGGGATGCTGGTCGTTCAAAACCGCGGGATGGTGGCTCATCCATCGAGGCTGATCCGCGCTTACTTCCATCGCTTTTCTTTAGCGAGTGTTCATGCACAGCGGAGCGGCACTGTACAAGTCAGTGTATAGTCCAAAATCCCCCCCTTTTTGTTTCGTTAAATCCACAGGGCTCTCCGTCGTGCTGCTGGATCACCTGGAGAAAGAGAGAATAATTGATTGTCTGGTTTTCGGAACCGGAGGGAAAAATTCGAAGGTGGGTTCACATTCACGCGAATTTACCCGGAAAACGAGTTGAATACGTTTTTTTTTTTAAAGCACGACACATACCCTATTCTACATCACAAACGTAACGGAGATGTGGTCATAAATAAGTCCAACTCGTGTCCGGTCCCACGCAGATATCCCCCAAAAGTGTTCCCTGTCAAAAGTTCGGCGTTTAGCGGACTCAACAAGTCGTGGTAACTATATATTCAGACCTGTTTGCGGTGGATGGCTTTACAGCACACTGACTACAACCCAAGTTAAACTCAGTGATCAAATCTCTGTTTGTGCGCAGTTGGACTTCTCTCCATTAACTCCGTTTCTCTCTCTCTCTCTCTTGGGCTGTAGCTCTCTTGCTCGCTCAACCCCTTTGCTCTACTGCTCTCTCTCTAGAATTTTTTTTTTTTTTTTTACAGTGAAGGCATTCTTTCAGGACGGCGCCAGGCAGCTCAATGCTCGCAGACAGCTGTGGCGCGACGCGACTTAAAGAGGGTCTGTCCGTGTCACCGCGAGATAGGCGGGGCCTGGCCTAATTGAATAACGTGGGTCAGGGGGAGAGGTGCGGAGGGTCTGTAAAATACATTTAAAAACAGCCTAAAATATAGCCTAATAATGACAACAATTACACTTTATTTTTTTGAATCAGTATAATAATAATGACAATGACAGCAGCCGTATTATTATTATTATATAGAACTCACAATGTGCTTTGATAGAAACAGCGACAGCACAATACTCAGTGGGTTTCACCCAGATATTAAAACAGTTAAAATGAATTAGCCTATACAATTGAAGGAGGAAATAGAGAGATAGAGAGAGGGGGGGTGTAAAATAAGCTAACAGAATCATTCGCGGGTTAAAAATTTACTTAATAAAATATCAGATGCAAAGTGGAGCCCTATACGATTGATTTACAGACGGTTCTACAGTAGAGGCCCAAGCATGTAGAGTAATTATACAGTTATCTTTGGAACATCTTCTAATCAAACGCCACATAACGTATTATAAGAAATGCACCCAACTGAAATTATGTAAACGCTACGCGTCTCAACCGGTCTTTTAAACGCCATTGCCAACGCCAAGATGCTATATAAAGCCTGTTGCGGGCCAGTGGCAGGTTGTGGGACGTTCACGCTCATAAAATTGTGGCAGTGCGTCCCCTCGCGGTGACAGGCGAATTTTTCTAAATGGTAAATCCAAATTTGAGCGGATTTTCTCACCGTGAAGCAGTTGCACGGACAAGGACTCACAGGGTAGGCCTACTGAGCTTAGACGGGGGGAAATGTACCTAGGCTAATATTGTCCCTCTGTTAACCCGCCAGTATTCTTCTACCCCGCCGCATTTAAGCCATTTCCACTTGGCCAACTTTGATAGACAGGCAACAAAGGGCCATGTCATTATTTATTCAAAACAGTGCATTAAATGTAACGCGATAGGTTACAAATGGAATTATTTACATCACCGCGCTTTTCAACGTTTCCTCATATTTAATAACACCCGTAGACGACTAAATTAAAGGGCGGTCTAACCTTTTCACCCTGACACCAGATAATCATACTATATATAGTCTAGCTATAGATATACAGAGGCATGCGGACCGTTCCTCTTGATTACTCGGTGAAAGAGGCCTTGGTCCTTCGGGAAGTATTTAGTATCGAACCCCCAGTTTGAGTAGCCTACTCCATACTTTCAGACAGCGTGTGTGTGTGTGTGCGTGTGCGTTGTTTCGGTGCAGAGCAATTCCGCCAAAACCGGCAGCCAGGGCGACGCCACTGGATGTGACGTCACTGCCAAGTAGACAGCCAGGAAACGAACGAACTAACCCCCGCTCCCACGAGCCGAGGAAAGGAAGAGAGGCTGCAATGACTGGAGCGCGCGCGGCAACAAGGGAAAAAAAGGTGAGGGGCGCGCACGCCTGTTCACATCGCGTGTCACCGTTATACCTCGACGCTGTCTGGGATCAGGTAGAGTAGACATCGATTCTGCACAATTGACTGTCGTTTCAAACCGGTAGCCTACATCATAGGCCCTATAGTTTATAGAACTAACACATTATCTTCAACAATAAAGGTGTGAATCAGTAGATTACTTTTGAGCTATGGCCGTTTCTATTGGAATCCACGTGTAGTTACCATGTCAAATCAAAATGATTGTATTTATTCTCTCTAGCCAAATCAGATCGTATTTATTGTCTAACCAAAAATATGTGTGTGAGAGAGAGAGATTTGGCTCAGATTTTCTATTCCAGAATAGCCTACCTAGAGAGACAGAGAGGGAGAGAGGGGGGGGGCGAGAGAGAGAGAGACAGAGAGAGAGAGACAACCTGAGACTGAACTTGGATGCAAAACGCTGTAGCAGCACTCACCGAACAATCCCGCTGCTATTGTCGCGCTGTCAACGCACTCGTGTAATTATCCTCTTGAAAAGTATCGCGAGACATTATCCACTCGGTGGCCGTTATATAGGCGAATGTTTTTTCTTCTTCTGTTTTCCTGAATGGATGCATCGAAGCTGAGGGAACGGAAAATTATGGAAGCCAGGCCGTGACGTGCTGCCCGAGCCTCGATGTCAACAAGGTGCACCGCTTATTCTCCTCTGGGAACAATAAAAAAAAAAACTGTCTCCCTTTAAAAGTTGTCATAATCCCGAAGTGTGTGTGTGTGTGTGTGTGTGTGTGTGTGTGTGTGTGTGTGTGTGTGTGTGTATTTTGAAGATAACGGCTCACGCGTGATAGGCTACTGTGCGTAAAATACTGATTCATAAATTCATAAAGGTTCAAATAGCCCATAGCCTATTGTAGGCCTATGTGGTCTAGCCTGCTGGATGCTATCTTAGGTGTGACATACTGAAGATGGAGAAGATAATTTCTCAGTGATTATGTCACGCTCGTCTGATTGAAATCTGAATGTCACTTTTTTTTTGTTTTAGGTCTATCGGGCCAGGTGAGATTTTAACACTCACATTTTTTGTCAGTGTCAGACGATCCTTTTAGATAACATGGCGGTTTTGTGTTTTAGGCCTACAGATTAGGCAATACATTAGATTATAGCCTAATTAAAATTTAAATTAAAACCTAAATAATACAATTAGGCTACACAATATACAATTCTTTAGGTTACTATAAATTTAAGCAAATGCTAGATATAGGCCTATATGACTAATATAAATTAAAATTATTATAGCTGTATATATACGTGTAGGTCGAATTGTCTTTTATAGTATTTGTTTTTAAGCAATATCTGAGTAGCCTACAATAAAATAGTCTACACGTTATTTTTTACACACGAAAAAAGACGACTCTGCCGCGAGACGGCTGCCCCGGTAATAAGGTTGTTCAAACAGCCGCAAGCTCGAGGCGGGCCGAGGTGAACCGTGGGGCACGCGGCCCGGGCAGGACGTGGCAACCTCGCGAGCTGGAACAGGCTCGCTTGCGACTGTTTCTATTACTGACTCAAAAGAGACATGAAAGGGAGGAGTAAATACATGAAATAACATTATAATTAAATTATAATTCATATAAAGTCAAGGGCAACGGAATACCAAATAGTAAAATAATGTGTAAATTAAACAAAGGCTACAGCTCCTAAAAGATTGAACGGTTTTTTGATAAGAGACTACAAAGGTAACATCACCTTTGTGTAGGCCAATGGAAGGGGTGATAACGGCACGTAAAACGACGAGTCCTCTCGGGTGTTTATTGTGTTTGGACGTAGCCTATATTAGTGTAAATTCCTGAACCGCCATGGGTGACACGCAGGCATGTAGCCTACAAACTTCACTTCTCTGTGACTCATTGTCGCCTTTCTTGGTCTTTTCAAGAAAGAAAGCGGCTGTACCCAAACTGCATGTAATCAGTTGGAATTCTTAGAATAAAACGAGGGTGTGAAATTTCGGTTTGAAACTTACAAAATGAATTGGATTTCTTAGAATGATTAAAAAGACAACAAGCTATATTAGTCTACATTTACCTCGAGTACGTTGCTCAAAATGTGTCAGTAAACGGCACCAGAAAACGAGAACGCCTGTCAACTGAGCGCGATGCTTATCTTCCAGTTTTTATCTCTAACCGACGCTTTGCTTTAATGCTCTCACTCTAGCTTCAAATATAACATTTGGTACATTCATAGGCTACTGTAATTATACTGGAAATAACAACGTCTGATAGGCTATTTAATTAACTTGAATTCTGTCTAAATCCACAACGCAGACAAACGGACTCGCACGTTTATTTTATTTTCAAAAATGTGAAACCACGGAACATTTGGCCAGTCTCTTTCATGGCCTAATTGGGAGACGAGTGACAGATTATATCCTGATTTAAATGGCATTACAACTCTTGTGTGAGTGGCCAGCCTCTATCTTGAGAACACAGCTGTCGGAGAAGCATTGAATAAATCGACCGGAGGTCTCGCACGGCGCTGCCATCCGCCCTGCATCCCCGCATGAAGCTACAGCCTCGCCGGCCCTGTGCTTCTGTGATGCCCCTTAACGCAACGTCCTATTCACCGCATGGAACAGCTCTTCTCCCCGCGTATCAAGCCGTATCGACCAGGGACGAGATGGAAAAACCAAGGAATGCAGCCTCAGCAGCTGCTAACTCCATTAATGAGCCACTGGCGAGGTAATCAGATCAATTTCACGGGTTGCAGGATTGTGCGTATACCTCCAGTCTAAGCGGTAATAGGTCATTAAAAAACCTTCATCAGCGCGATTTTGGCCGGTGTGAGGTAGGTGAATATTTTAAGAATGCACTCCACTTGCTGACATATCGAAGTCAATTGTCGCTTTTGACTGGCTTGCGAATGCATGTAAAATCGTCACTAATACGAACTCTGTACAAACATTTATGACGTATTAACAAACACATCTAAGATATAACATAATAAACACGACAACACTGGCGGTCGATTGTCTGCCCATATAATCTACACGTTTCACGAAGTGCAGTGTTCAATTTGGAAAATAAAGGGGCTATCTCCAGTCTCTACCGCATCTCCAACCTTGTTAACCCGAAATGACCGTGAATTTTTACATCTCTACAAACCGCTGCACGCGCCAGATATAACATTTGCATGACTGTGCCAAAAGTTTCCATTACGCACAAAAATAACATTACGTCCAATGAACACATCGCAAACAAACGAACCCCCCATTGAAGGGGGAACGCTGGCATGTGGCATTTACAGTAAAGCGTGACTTTGCGGGCTATAACAACAACGTCTGGATACCTCGGCTTTAGAGAAACCTAAATATTTACTGACCTGTGGTTTATATGCCGAACGGACGCCTTTTTGGGGCTCGGTTGCTGATGTGAAGACACACTGACATGCAGATCGCAGCGCCGATGGCATTTACAGAGCGCGAGCCGCGGAGGGGAAAACCGTCGTGCGCGCACTTCGGCCCAGAGCCTCTCTTGCACGCACACGCACACAGGGCTTGGGGGCGCACACGCAAAAAACAGCGCAGGCCAGGCAGCTCTTTACCGTATTCACTGTACAGACGAGCTCGAGCTCTTCCGGGTCTGTTATCGTGTGAAGAGGAAAAGCTCGCGCCTCTGCAAAGCCACTTGATGAATATGATGTCACCCAAACAGACCGCGCTATTAACCGTGTTGATACTTTGTAGGTTGAGCAGAGGCTAACAGTTAAGAGATAACCATAAAGATGGCATCGTTTTGGGGGATGGAACATTCAAAATGTTACCAAATATTTATTAGCATTTGTGCTCCTTATCGTAATGCCAATTATGTGGTGTGGGGGGGGGGGGTTATACGGGGATTTAATATAAGCTTTGGTTAACAGTGACAGTGGTGTTAACGCACGCGCACGCACGCTCGCTCACCCACACACACGGTGCTTGTGTCCATTGTATTTGAAGAACCTGTCTATACCCACGCGCAAAGGACATAGGTACATTATAATGAATATAAAATTTTAAATTGCGAGAAATAGGCCAATGTGGTCAACAATAACCACAGCTGCGTTTAGCCTAATATTTCCAAAACAAAGCAAAACAAACTGTTGTCGCTCCCGTATCATATCAACGCGGTGATTATATTACACTACAGGCTCCGGGTTTTAGGAGTTGTAGTTAAATGGCAAAGCTTCAAATACTCGCTCATGATGCCCAGCAATATACAGGCCTACCAGCCCGCTCATTGACAGCAGGCATGATTGAAAAGAGCACCAAGCAAATCCGATCCTTCTTTCTGTGAAATACACTGAGGAAGAGAGGAGAGAGAGAGAGAGAGAGAGAGAGGGAGAGGGAGAGAGAGAGGGAGGGAGAGAGGGAAAGAGAGAGGGAGAGAGAGAGGCTGTAGGCTCGTTATCTCTCACGTTGCGCCTGACTCTTTGAAGGAGACTGTAAACTGATCACACTAAAATCTATCTTTGGGGAAGAAATTCAATTAAGGTAATAAATTAAAGATAATTGGCGCAAACCTCGCTGTATAAACTTACGGATGCGACAAGCCAAATGTGTCTTTTAAACCAATGAATAATTCAATATTTCCAGGGTATAAGGAAGGCTTTTCTTTTATGGAATTACTGTTTCAATATCTAAATCGAATTATAGAATAACACATCCAGATAGTAATGATTTATTAATCTGCCTTTGACGTAAATAAAGTGCTTATTTTTGGAATTATTAGCTTCGTAATTTCAATATAAAATGGTTTTAATATGCGTCGATGATAAATGCGCATACTGATGAATTTGATACAATGAAAAACAACGACCAAATCACTATTTATTCCACAGATAATTAAAACATATTATAGGTGTAACAAAAAGAATAATTATGTAGAAAACAACGTAAATCAATTAGGTCTGGTTCTTAAGATAATTTAATGTAGCCTACACCAAATGTGAAATAAATTAAATCAATTTACCCTATTTTTTTTATATATTTTTTATTTTTTATTTTTTTAAATAAAGCAGATGTAAGCCAACGTGTAGGCCTCGTGATGTGTAGTCCTACTAGAGCCGGCCCTAAATTACATGTAAATGTTCAGAACTGACGAGTGTCAACGCGCGAGCATGAACGGCCCGAGACGAGTCCAAAGTCACTCTCCCCATCCCCCGCGCGCGCTCTCCCGGTTTACCGCGAAGTCTCGTGATTAATGTCGAATTTGACGTGAGACCCCGCGTGACAGCAGGGCTGACAACAGCTATAAGCACACACCCTCCCACCGCGGCCTGCGCACAGAATGGCTTTCCTCCTCTATTATTATTATTATTATTGTTATTATTGTTAATATTATTAATATTATTATTATTATTATTATGAATATAATTATTATTATATATCTAGGCTAGGCTATGATTATAGAGTTAGAAGCCTATCGCCTTCACAAACCGATTAATTGGTGTTAGGGCGGTAGTGGGACCAAACTAAGCCGTTTGTATTTTTTAGTTTTTAGCATTTGACGTTTAATTTTATAACTAGTCGAGTATCTACGCTACAACCTGCACGGCCTTGTTGGCCGCGTTGGACTTTGACCGGAAAACATAATGTGTGGTCATCTCCAATAATCTACTGTGTAAAATTCTGACATTTTCTATTTCAAATATAAAATAAATACCTCGGTTATAGCCTATATTTGTCTTCCTCTGCCTATACACGATTCTTCGCCGTTAACGTCGAACAAGATGACCTTAATTTGGGACAAAGCGCCTCCTAAACGTACGGGGCCACGTATTATCTATTTACTTATTTATTTCCTCAATGTGTTTTATTATTCCAGTGAGTGCTCAAAACGTAAGCCAAGGTTTTTTTTTTTTTTAACGGCGCTAGCTTCTTCCTGCTATTTTATTTTAAAATATTAGGCCGAGGTGGGGAGAATTATAAACGGCTGCGCTCTTATCTGCTCCGCTCACGTAGCCAGGATCACAGAAGCTGATTAAGAAAGAAGTCACAGCCAACGCCGGATTCATAATGATTTGGAATAATGAATCCTTATCTCCCCTCTGCAGATTATCAGCCTTTCAGCTCGCCATGTTTTGTTACATGGGATAATTTATTGCATCTAATACATCACAATGAATCTGATGGGGGGAAGTGATGGCCAATGTTACAGGAGGGGAGGCTGTTTTTTTTTTTTTTTTTTATCCCGGGGCAATGAAATGCCTTTACGATTTTTAATTGGTAAAATATAAGGGGGATCTGATAAAAAAAAAAGAAGAAGCACAGAGGTATAATCGTGCCTGCTAGTGTTCCAGCAGTGCTCCGCTCTATAATTAGTGTGTCAATTTCAACCTGGAATTAACAGCATCGACCTGCCATCTCTGCTTACGCCGGTGGAGTCAGCTAGATCCTAATTTCGCATGATTTATTTTTCCACCAAGAGGAGATAATTAATCATAAACACTGAAAACAGTGCAGTAAAGTGAAGATAACCAAATATTTGCATCTAAAAAGATTCGATGAAGCTAATTCATTTCTTCACACACACCCCCCCCCCCCTCCCACCTGATCTAGTCCTGTGAGTGGCCTACCTCCGAGATTTTTAATTTTCTATGATTAATCTTTAGGTACTGATGTGTCATTAATCATCAGCAGTTGGAGTGTGTCGGTCGCGCGTAAACGTTGACTGTTCACGAGAAAGCAGTACGTGGGAGCCGTGTCTTCGTGGTCACGAGCGTGGTGGTGACACTGTTGTTGAGAAACACGAGGGGGTTTATGGGGGGAGCGATGGATGGGGGGGGTAGATGTATATAGACCAATAGAAGAAGCCAAACC
Source organism: Percopsis omiscomaycus (assembly GCA_027575585.1). Taxonomy (NCBI): domain Eukaryota; kingdom Metazoa; phylum Chordata; class Actinopteri; order Percopsiformes; family Percopsidae; genus Percopsis; species Percopsis omiscomaycus. The sequence continues at coordinate 1,879,183 of JAODLI010000016.1, forward strand.
CTGATGGACAGCCTTTATGGATGCACCACCTCCACCAGCAACTTGCAGAATATTGTTACTATAGCAACAAATATTGTTACTATAGCATCAAAAGGCGATAATAATAATAATAATAATAATAATAATAATAATAATAATAACAATAATACTAACAATAATAGTAACAACAACCACAACAATAATAATAATAAGGGCTGTTTTAATTATCATTAAATATTGTTGTAATAATCAAGCTTTGTTTGGGAGTCATCGCCTGGCTCACTGCCCATGCGTCATGCGTTTCTGGATGGCGCGCGTGTTTAAACTCGGCCATGCTCTGCGCGCCAGGATAAATTTGCATTCCATTTGCAGCTGTAATTAGCTGATCA
>JAODLI010000016.1:1888934-1896434 GCA_027575585.1 Percopsis omiscomaycus
TTATTACGAGACTCCTTAAGCCGCTTAGTCAATGGCTGTTTGTGGGGTTCTAGATGCTGAAAAAGAAAGCAAGCTAGTGGAGTGGAGGGTTGGGTGGTGGGTGAGGGGTAGAAAAAGAATGAATGAAAGACTGGCTTGATTTTCCTTGCAGTCCATGGAACAAATAGCTAACATTTAACGTTTACACCCCGCCTGGCGACTCGCTGGCGCTCCGGGGCCCAGCAAGCCGGGCTAAAGTGTCCCGAAAGTCTTTGGAGGGTGTAAGTCCCGGGCTATCGGGTTCTCCAGATCCCCCCGCACGCGGGGGGCTTCGGTTTCAGGCCGGACTTGTCCGCGTTCTGCTTTGCTGCCGCGCGCCTTTAAATGACTGTCAAAGAGGCAAATATCACATTGCACGGGGTCAAGCCAATTTGGGATTTTTTCCCTTCTCTGCCTGCTAAAGCACCCCCACCCCACCCCTCCTCCTCTGTATCACCCATAGCTCGTTCTTACTGGCATGGCACAGTGAGCATGGCAATAAACGAATATGGCGAAATCACACCGTCAGCCAGCCTCAAATCCACTTAAGAATATGAGCGACTGTGCTTACGAGAGAACGGCGAGGTGAGTGCCGCTAGATCCCGAATATTAGCCTACCACATTCAATCCACAGCATTTTAGCCTATATAAATGTCTCTCTAACCGTTTATTAAATATGATGCTGTGGGTACTGTTGCCTGGCTACAGATAGAGATGTGTCCAGCACTCCAAATCTAAAAGATTGTGTGCATACAGGGCCTATAGCCTTATCTAAAAAGGACTATACATTGTCATTAATCTTCGCCAGGCTAATTAAATTAATCCACCGACTCCTGGCATTGGAATATAACAACCACTAAATCCGCTACCGGATAACGGATTTGTTTTTTTAAAACGAGAGAGGGCCTCCTTAATAGGCTGCTATAAGGCAGCCGGTCTAATTCATTATCTTGTTTTTTATAAAGACTATAATCTAAAATGGCCGTTTGCACCTTTGGCAGCAACGCGACACTTGGGTCTCCGAGCACAATTTTGTAACAGGGAGAAAGGAGGGAGATTTGTGAGTTGGTTTTTGATTGACACTCTGTCCCCTGGATCATGTTTAATCCCTGCCTCACTCTAGCCTTTTCATAACTCATTTCTCTCAGCGAGATGGGGACTCAGATGGTTGCCAGGGCGACGGCGATAGCGCTAAGCCATTTCCATGTCTGCGAGGGGAGGCTGCTATTCCGCATGCACAGCCCATTTGCAACAGAGGTCGTCACAAAGTCATCCACAACACCGCGCACATTTATGATGACACTTTCTTCCATCTAACAACCCCCCCCCCCCCCCCCACCGCCCCCACCCGCCACCTCAGTCTTCAGAGAGATCCCGTGCACGCGCGCGCAACATCAGCATCCGATGACGTCCCGGAGAAGACGAACTGGCCTTTTCTGATCAAAGCAGCGTCTCTATAAGCTCAAGGCTGGCCCGCGTATGTAGGCGCCTTTATTCGGCTGTTCGCCCCCCCCAGCGCCGGGGAGAGAAATGCCTTCGCTTTAAATCAGGCTGCGTGCGCAGACCCGCCGTCCTTCTTGGCATTTCAAATCGACCGTGTGTTTCAGCCCCCGTGGAGGGAGCGCGCCCTCGCCCGGCCCCCCGGGGGTCGCGCTGCAGAGAGCGGCGTCTCGCGACGTTATGATGCGGAGGTTTCACTCGGCAAGGAGGAGGGCACGCGCCCGCCGGGCCGTTTGCGCGCCGCGTGCTATAATTTTAATTAAGTAGCCTGTAGTAATCGATGAGATCAAGGGCGCGCCGTGCGTGCGCCAACACAACTCCATGTCAACGGCATTAGCCCTGTGGTTCACGCATATTGCTCTCTCCTTCTCTTCTCACCTTCCCCACCTTAATTCCTTTGCAGTCGATTTATACTAATAGCCTACCTGGCAGAATACGGTCTGGCCTAATATAGTGTAGCTACACGGTGAACTGGTATTCATTCTACTGCAGTGCGGACCTACGGGCTCCAGTGAAGTTTTTTAGTCTGTGTCTACAAGATAAAGCGCGAAGTTTGGGGAAGGACAACAGTCGCGAAGGGCTCCGTTCACGAGGAATAATGAGGCTAATAATGACGTATCTCCTGACAACACATTGTCGAGGCTGCTTAAATTAAGTCACATCCGGCAGGTTGGTTTTTATTGAATATGCAAACGTATTTGGACAACGAATGCTGCGATGATGCTTCGGGCTTTTATTTAAAAGAAAACCTTTAATGAAATCATTGCAGAATATTCAGGCGGTCCCTGTTTCACACTCGTTTTCAAACTGAATTCCTTTAGAGGTTTACATAGAATAAAGAGCGTTAAACGCTGCAGGCTTCAAATTAAACGATGCAGTAAACACACATGAAAGGTCATCGTATTGTCTGGGAGGTAAATATAGGTCCTACCCCTGTCTCTTTAGAGGGAAACTATAACTTTTATAGACAGACGTGGCCCTTATAAACACAAGATTTGGTTTACTTGGTGTATCATTACAAGATTAAACGAATGTGTTGCATTTTTAAAATTATATTAGGTTATAAGATTAGCCATATAGCTACAGCCCATATTTGTGACAATTCATTAGCCTGTTATTTTCTTGACGCATACATTTTGAAAATGCAGTAGTTTGTAAGAGTGTTGTGTGGTCAAAATTGCACACTCAACTGTGACGTTTGAGAAAATATATTCGTTGTACAGTAGGTTTCTCTCTATATGATTATATAAATATACACATTTTACCCTTGAAGTTTGTTATTAAAATAGAGATTAATAGATTTTTTACTTAGGTAGACCTAAAACTATTATTTGAAATATGGTAAATGGTTCCAATGATGTGTCCGTTTCCATTTCGAGATTAGATTTATTTTTTAACAATTCTAAAATCAAAATGAACTCCTAACCATAACATTTGGAGTAGATCAATACAAATAGCCTATGGTGAAATGGCAGGCCTTGCCAAAAATATTCATGCCAGTTTTTTCAGTTATTTCACTTTTATTGTAAAGTGTTTGTGATTTATTTACTAACTTTTTAATTTGACTGTTACCCTAACTAGGGACAGCGTTTTATGTCCTCTAAAGTATGAGGAACTAAAATTATTGACATAATGTATTAGGGTATAATGTTGACACTATATTAACATTAACATGGCGTCACAACAGAGCTCTCTGTATAGGCTCTGAACCACAAGAGACATTTCAGAAAAACTGGAAGTAAATACACATAGCAGTCAAAGCCTACCAAAATCTTAATAAAAACCTGAAATGATTGTTGATGATTACCACAAATAATCAGATAAATAGTTCTGAAATATAAAACTTAGCCCAACCTGTGCAGTTTTGTAAGAATATCTAAATTCCAAAATCCACAGCTTGAGTTCACAAATAGCCAGGCAATCTAATAACTTTTATGTTTGGAAATTCTTTTGGGCCAATATCGGGTTGTGATAAAAAATAAAATAAATAAAAAACTCATTAGATTTAATAAACATATCTCCTTTTCTTTCTTCAAACACATTAATATCCACAGCTAAACAGCTATTGTTATTGTTAGATGTCTCTGATCACATGGTATTTCTTTCAGTAAAAACAACAGGTGTAGGATGAAAACAGTATTAGGTAGGATGATGGGGAATTTAGTCTTTGAAGGGACTTGATTGAAATGTTAACTTTTGACCTCAGCCAAAACGTAACATTGCTGCTAAAGTTTTGTTGACATTAGGCGGAGAACCTAGTGCGTAATGATTAAATACTTTAAGTCTGGAGAAGTCCTAGGGTTAGAATACGCATGACATGACCTGTACTAATGTACTGTACCCGTTCATATCAGACATTACCCCCATGTCCAGGCTTACCAGACTTGGCCCGCAGCCTGTTAACATCAGCTGCTAGCATACTGGGCAAATACACAATTACCGAGCTCCTAGTTCATGTGGAAAGCATTCCTTATCAATCCTGCTACGCACAATGGCAAACTGCTACCGTCTGTTGGCACCGGGGCCGGTGTCATTCTCTGAGGAAACAAAAAACAGATCCCAAAACATCCCAAAAAAGCTACAATTTTCCTTTGATTGGGCTTATCGGGCCCGTCATTAGACCGGGCTCCCAACCAAAGCTTTCTGAGGCTATGGAAAGGAGGGCTGATGTATTACTGCTCTGAGAAAAAGTGGATGGGAGATGGGAAGATTTGGATATACCCAACAATAACAGAACAGTCTTTGATGAACAAATCTGCTCATAAAGTAGCCCACCCCACACCCCCTTATTTGTACCCAGAACTGTCATCAGCTCTTTACAAGATGAGAAGAGTGGGGAAGAAAGAGAGATGTGTGTGATGTGTATGTGTGTTGGACAGAGTGGAGGACAAAGATTTGAGCATCTGTACAGCCCCCGCAGTCATCTGCCACTCACCTGTCAGTCAAAGGATTCACACCCAGTTAGATTTTTAACTGCTTAATACTTGATTGCATTATCTGGGGCGTGATAAAAATAAGTCACTGTTTCCGCCCCTGGGCCACTAAATGTCACTCAGAGCCCCAGTGAAGATGCACGCTGACAGGCTTTGTGCGGATCTGGCGCTGACTAGCAAGATACGCGGCAGATTATGTTTTATTAGCAGGTCATGGACGCGTAATTGCCAGATCAAAGTTACCAACGCGTTTGGTGAGAGATGGAGCAGATTTCACGAGGGTGAGAAAGAAATGTGCTCTGGTGTGGTTGGCGAGGAGAGAGCTGAGAACTGGGACACTTTTTGATGTTTAGACAAAATGAACCTTCTGAAGTTTAACTTGTGTTTCTATTCAACAAAATATTTTAAATTATCACTTATATTCTTGGAAAAAAGGCAAAAATAACAACATAATAAGGATCTAAAGACCATTGGGGTTTTAAATACATTATAAACAGCTCCACTGCAATCCATTTGCTCGCATTAAAACAGTTCCATGTTACATCAGCACACGTGTGCCATGTATGTTTAACAGCCCGGCAGGACACAAGTCAGCCATTACCGGTGTGATGTGTGTTACGGTTGTAAAACAGAACACATGTAATGTTACGGCAATCTCTCCCTCCCCTGCTCCCCCTCTCCCCTAAAGTTGGTCTCAAATCCGCACGTCCTGCGTTTGCCTGCCAGATAGATGGCCTCGCCACAGAAAGCGAACGCTTGAGTTACACAAAGGATTGGATTTCCAGCAGGAGTAGGTTGTACAGACTCCCTCGCCCTCCAGTCACTCACATATTACAGCGGTAACTCCAGCTAAGGCTGCGCCGAAGTGATTCAGGTCACAGCACCAATGCTGTGAGTGCCGTGCATTGTAGCTGCTCCTTTAGCTTCTTTTGTGACAATACTAGGCCTGCCGTCGTGAAATGAGTCCTAATTGGACGTCAAAATCATTTTTTTTATTGATGATTGATTGTTTTGATGATGCAAGCTAGTGGTCTGGGAGGTCATCTCCTAGCTGAACATTCCTGGTTGACAACATGGGCCTAAAGATGTATTCTTGAGAAAGATACCTAACCTCCACTGGCATAATACCAGCTCCTAAATACTGGAACTTATAACCCCTACCTGCTCCTGAACACTTGTACTTACTGTAACCCCACCTGCTGCTAAATACTGGTACTTACTGTAACCCTGCCTGCTCCTAAATACTGGTACCTACTGTAAGCCTACCTGCTCCTAAATACAAGTACTTACTGTAACCCCTAACTGCTCCCAAAAACTGGTACTTACTGAAAATACTACCTGTTCCTACTTGAACTTATACTGCAACCCTGTAACCACACCTGCTCCCAGATACTAGTGCTTACTGTGACCCCTAACTGCTCCTAAAAACCTTTACATACTGGATGTTGTTTTGGCTAAAAGCATCTGCTAAATGATTTATTTGTAATGATAAACACAGGAGGGGTTTTCCACTCTACACTGTTACATACTTCAGCCTCAATATAAACTTGTGTGTATATTTATGTTAATTACATGTAAAGGTGTCAACTCTGACTGGTGTGTATGTGATTCTGATCAGCGGAGAGGCCGTGCTCCCTGTGCCCAGCCTCGTCAGCGCTTGCTGCACGGCGACCGTGTGATTGACAGGTCAGGTACTAATCTGAGCTCTGTGCAGGAGGTGTGGCAGACTGCCACCGTTGCCGTGGCGCTCACCCTTAATGACCCGGCTGTAACGGGCCGGTCTCAGATGACTGACGGTCATTTTTTATGTCTTATCTGGACAGCGGGGTCCTGTCTGCACGCACGCACACACACACAAATACAGACACACATATTTCATACACCACATACACACATATTGATGTGTACTATGCACACCACACACACATACACACACACTGACCCCGTTTTATTACTTGTGACAGCCTCTCCTGGCTGATTAGCCGTCATCTCCCTACCCCAGGGGTGGTAGAAGGGGTCCCGGACCCCCACCCCACCCAGGTCAGAGGCTGAAGGCTTCCATCAATGGGCTCGTTGTTCAGAGGTGTGAAGACGTTGGAACGTTGGAGAACCCCTCTTTACAATACTCGATGAATCAATACCCTGATGAATAAACGAACATGTAGAATGTTAGACTCTCGATTAAAGGGGCAGTAGGCAACTTTGGAGAATAGAGAATGAATTTGTTAAAAAAATAAAAATAAAAATAAAAAGTTGAAGATTACCAGACATCCTGAAGACCTCTCGTGTCCATCACGCACGACCGTGATCGGTGCAGGGGACGCCGTCATGCATCTGACGGGTTAAAAATCTGGCCATCTTCTCAGAAGCAGCCAAACTACAGTGTTTGTCGTGTTTGAGTAGTTGTAGGAAACAGGGTTGGGTCGTTACTGATTGTAGAGAAGACCTAAACAGGGAACGGTACACTTTGACAGTTCCTTCTGCACTATGCCTCCTCTTCACGCATCAGTTGTTCACCGAAGCTGAACAAATGTACAAAACGAGACTCCTAGAGGCAGATGGATTAGCGGTACATACGCTTTAGCCTGTATATTGTTCATACGTGCGCGGCTCTTGAGACGTCTTTCTCATAATGTCTCCATATAAGCAAGGTTTCGTACACACCTGCCCTTCTCTCACCAAGTCTGGGCTCTGCTGAACACACAGTGTGTTGTGGGACACACACACACACACACACACACACACACACACACACCTCGCCTCTGCCGTGACGTCAACACACAGGCAGGCCAGCTGGAACAGGTGACTGTGTCAAGTGTGTGCTACAAGTGTGTGTGTGTGTGTGTGTGTGTGTGTGTGTGTGTGTGTGTCTGTGTGTGTGTTTTAGTGCGTGTGAAAGGGCTGAAAGAAGCCCTCTGAATAACACAAGGACTCAGAAGCAATGAGGAACAGAATAAAACGAGAGAGAGAGAGGGAGAGAGAGAGAGAGAGAGAGAGAGAGAAAGGGGTGACAGACGGAAGAATAGCCAGAGCCACAGAGGCCCGGTGT
>JAODLI010000016.1:1905397-1918737 GCA_027575585.1 Percopsis omiscomaycus
CAATTATACTTTTCCTCTCTCTCAGATAGTGTGAGATTGTGTTTGACCAGACCTCACAGAGAGAGAGAGAGAGAGAGAGAGAGAGAGAGAGAGAGAGAGAGAGAGAGAGCATCAACAGAGAGAAAAGTGGCCAGTTTAAGGCTGCTACTGTATTTTAAACGCTTTAAACGCTTGTCGGCCTGTGCATCGCCACACGTTAAGGAGACAGATGACTCCCCCCCCCCCCCAGTTAGGGCCACGGCAATGGAAAAGAATGGGATTTTTACACTCAAAAAAAAAAATAAAAGGAACGGGGGAGAGGTGGGGGCGATAAATCTGGAGGGCGGGAATCGATCGCTACCCTCCCTCCCCTCCCGCCACAGCTATCTCATCCGGTTGGGGGGGATCTAAACTATCCTGACCTTGTCCGACATAAATAGTCAGAAAAGTCTGAGGAGCAGATAGCTTTGTGTTGTTCGGGGGGGTCAGACGCAGATAAGCGAGTGGGTGAGATAATGCCCTGGCATTACTACCTCAGAGCTCATGTCTCACATTCACACACACACACACACATTTGCACAATGAACCATCCGTTGCCGTGGGAAACAGCTTTGGCTCCTCTCGGATCTCTCTCTCTCTCTGTCTCTCTCTCTGGGTCTCATCACAGGTGAAGACGAAGGCTGGGTGGACAGAAAAGAAGAGGATGGAGGGAGAGAAGTGGAGGAGGAGGTGAAGACCTGACACAAGATGGAGGACACAAACACACACACACTGTCACCTATGGAACCATTCAAGCCAACCCACCAACATTCACCATACAAAGAACCCTTGTATCCCCAGCTCCACCTTTTACAGTTGAACCTTCCCGCAGACTAACAGAACAATCACGTGCCAGGGTATTTCTCTTCACCCGGGGGTATCAGTCAACACCTAAAGCCCTGAATTAATGGCAATCCAAAATCAAAACCCAGAATTCAGTTGGCTTCCTGTCTGAGAGCGCTCCCTGTGATGTGGATGCAGGGCTGCGCCTGCAGGGGAGATGAGAGGTTTGCTCTGTGCGCTTATCGCAGCCTGGCATCGCTGTAATTTCAGTGTTCAGATGCAATCGCTGCCAGCTTCCCTCAGGAGTAAACAATACAAATACAATAGTCAAACAAGGCCTGCAGGGCATGTATGAACACACACACACACAAATGCATACATACACAAGATGAACATATACAGTAGTACATTGTACACAATGTCAAATTGCACATTTGCCCACAAGCGAACATAACATGCATGGATACACACACACACACACACACAGGAGGATGAGAGCAAGATAAACAAGAAATCCACACCCCTCCACTTGCTTGTCTTTATTTGGCGTAAACTATTCTTGGGTCCACACAACGCTTGAAGCTCTAAATCAGGAGCTGGTTCTTTAAAGGGTTCACTGTAGGCTATACGAGAGGGTGGACTTGATTCAAGGACCGACCTGAGGTAGCCTACAGCAGGCTTGTTCAAATTTAAAGACAAAAAGCATAGAGCTCCTCTCATACCAATAACAGGATGTATGTGGTTATTATTAATCAGCGCACGACGAGATTCATACTGAGATAACAGTGCTGTTAATGATTACCGACTATTTTGGAGTTTCGAGACATATTATCAAACAGTGCACCCTGGTGGGAATAGACTGAACTGCAGAAACGCGACGGTAAAGGGGTCGAGAAAAGGAGGAAGGAGATGAAAGACACCCAGCTGAGCTCTGGCTCCAGCACCATTTAACCACACACACACACACAGGGCTGGAGAGGATGACAGAACAATAACACAGTCCTATTCCTATTCCACACTGCCGCTTGCGGTCTGTATTCTTTGCAGGGGCAATAGGAAGACCTCAGGGGCCCCTCCAGCTGCCCCCTAGACCAACTGCCAGGGCAGACTGGCCCTCATGGGGCGCATTTCCTTCCACAATGCCGAGGGCTTCTGTGCAACTGTCGGAAGGCCGTCGGACACACAGCAGGTAGTGCCACGGGTCAGACCTGTCTAAACCACCAGACAGATTGGATTACCGACGGGCTGCCGTAGCAGACAGCTTTCCATTTTCACCTCGGCCCGCTTTTTAATATTTCCTTATGCTTGTGCAATTGCCTGCCCAGGTACAACACAGACAGAGGCACCGTTGAGTAACCCTAGTTGAGTGGAGAGGGCATTTAGAGCTGTATAGTAAAATTATTGCGCTTTTTCAGGGCTAATAATATGGCCTTCAGAAAGGCAATCAAAGTGATAGCTACTAAACGATTAAAATAATTATAAAAAAATGCACACCCCCCCCCCTCCAACAATAGGAACTTATATGTTCCACCTACTACTTATTTGATTCTGTAAATATGGAGATTTAAAAAAAAAAAAATTAGGCCACATTTAATTTAAAACATTGATTACCATCATTCAATGTCACCTTTACGCGAGTTCTGTATGGGTCAAGCATCCAGACTGATTTTTTTCATGGCCAGAAGGATTTATTAGGAGGCAAATCAGATGGGACATATGAGAGAACACAATTTTCTTTTCTATATATATTTTACAAATAGAAGCACAAATGTTCATAAACTCTCGACGACAGCCGTCTGAAGTACTGTGAAGCTTGTATACCAGAGGTACAGAGGACAGACAGGATGGTCTTGCCCATTTATCTGTAAAGATTTTAGAAGAAAAAAAAAATGAATTAAAAAGACAGTAGTACTCTGTGGAACAAGGGTTCATTACAGGCATCTAGTACAACAGCATATCATCTTGCTTCTGTGGGTTCTAAAGTATTTTAGGACAATGAATAAATCATTTGTTTAATATTACAACTTTCTAATTGCGTCTCTACCATTGTTCGGGCAGGAAGAAGAACCATGTCTATTTGGGGGTCACGGGTCACACTAGTTTGGGGGTCACACAGCGCTACAGTACAAGCTCTTCCAGAGCGGGCTTTATAACTGGTCTAGCCTACAGACGTTACCTCCTCAGGTAACACACCTCAGTTGCTGGTTCACCGCAGGGTGAAGAGGAGCACATCGGATCAGAAAGGAGAATTAGCAAGCAAAAAGAACGTGAGGGCTTTTGGAAATCAAATTAAAATGGCATACACCGAAAAGAAAGATATATAGATACAGATACAGTCATGGAAAAAATTAAGAGACCACTGAACATTTTTTAAATATAATATTATATATAGATACATCTAAATAATTGTAATCATATTGAATATATTTTTCAAAGTTATTTAATGTGTTTTTAATATTTTTTTAAATGCGCAGTCGTCTCTTAAATTTTTTTTCCATGGCTGTATATATCTATATCTCTATCTATCTCTCTATAAATAATATATACAAATTTCAAGGTAAGCAAGTCACAGGAGGAGCCCAGAGAGAGGCCAACCATGGGAGGGAGATCAAGAGAGAGGGGCCTTCCATGAGCAGAATAAAGAGAGCGACGGAGGAGAGGAGGGGGGGAAGTGGGGCGTAGAGTGACGGACAGAGAGGGGACGAGGGTCAAGCTACTTACAGGGCAGCGGCTCCAGAGATGATCTCAATGAGCTCCTTGGTGATGACAGCCTGCCTGGTGCGGTTAAAGGTCAGGGTCAGCTTGTCAATGATATCGGCTGCGAGACAGAGAGACAGAGAGAGAGAGAACACAATGTATCGGTGTTAACAGAGAGTCCACAAAGACACAATGTCAGGAAGTACAAGAATGCGAGTTCTTCCCCTTACATCTGCAGCTTGTCATCACGTATGAAAGAGGAGAAGATTTCAAGCCCCCCCCCCCAGTAGTCGGATTGCAAGACATACTGAAGGACAGTTCCAAACATTTAACAATCACCATGAATATTGGCCAATTGGCTTCCATTAACTACAGTAGGTTAGGTTAAATACTCAATGGACCTGGAGGTGTTCCACCAAGCACAGCACTGTGGCTGCACACTACTGCCAATTAGTAATAGATACAGCGGGCGCCAAAAGTCTGAGACCACATTAAAAATCTCTAATATTTTCATGTAAACCAGGAAATAGTCAGAAAGCTTGAGGATTCAGAAAACACATCACACACACACACACGAACTGCTTGAAGACCAAGGAGTCCGGACCGTCATGGACTTTTCCTCCACAGTGAAAAATATTTTACAATCTAAACAAATGAAAAACTAGAAGCATCTTCAATAGTGGTCTCAGACTTTTGGGCCCCACGGTACATCAAACGCAGGGGTCATATTTTCCCAATGGGATCAATCAGGTGCAACTCAATCGCAGTCACATACGGCAGTCACCACTAGCTTGGCTTTTCATCTCAAGACATTCACATTCAGGGCTAACTAAAAGAGAGACGCAATCTAACGAGTCACTCCCGATACAGAACGCTTCCCGTTCTTACAGGCGTTCTTGCTGGCGTTGTCCATGGCAGTCATCCTGGCACTCTGCTCGCTGGTGGTGGACTCCTTCATGCCATAGTAGATGATGTTGACCAGGGCAAACTCCTGGTAGTTCCTCAGCACGTCGGCGTCGATGTCATCGTAGATGCCCATGCTCTCTGTTGGGGAGAAAGGGAAGGCAGCCGGCCGCTGGGTCACTGACCAGGAGATTAAAACACACACACACACACACACACACGAAACATGTGACAACATGTACGCCACTGCCAGCGTTGAGGGCATACCTGAATTGGCGACGGTTTCTGTGGAAAACACAGGCTTTGTTTCAGTCTTGTATGAGATGACAGACCTGAGGAGAAGGAAGGACAGGTTTATTTGGTGGTCACACAATATTTATTCTCTTGGTTCATAAACTTATCAGGCCCCAATATACCTACTGTATATTTTGTTTATTATTCTGTACCATATCGCACCCGTCTGTTGCTACCCCACATAGTTACATACTGTATATTTGTTATTCCATTAGGATTGTATGTTTAGGTCTTTATACTATATTATCTTCTTTTCTCACAACTTGGCTATACGGCACCAACCACACCATGCTAAATTCCTGGTAGGTGCAAACGTACCCGGCAACACGTTATTGTGATAAGGCATCTGCCCAACGTCCCATCAGAAGAGGAATGAACCCTCACGCAGCAAGGCTTTCCATACCTGAACCTGTTGAAGATGATGGAGCCCTGGTCATACTCGTATCCGGAGTTGAGCAGCGCCGTGGCGATGATGGAAGCGTCGGTGAAGGTGGGGGGCTTGCGGCCCACTTCCTTGCAGTTCAGCACGATGTGATTCCCGTGAGTCCTGGAGGGAGGGGGACCGTTAAAGTGTGCGCTCCCCCCCGTGGTGTCGCACACATTTCTGCCCCCAGCGCCCCCTTTTAAAACGAAACACGGCGGCCCACTAAAGTGTGGGGAGCTGTTATCGGGGGAAGGGCAGAGAACGCTGAGCGCCTAACCAGCTGATTACAAATTTAGCGGACGTTTTTATCCAAAGAGACTTACGAGGAGTACAATTACAGGTATTATTAATATTATTATTAATAATAATGCTTGCAGGTAGGTCAACTTCGGGGCTTGAACCATGACCTTCCAACTCAGAGTCAAATGCCCAGTCCACTACACTATCCTGCCCCCTGTTCCACCACACCACTACCGAGGAGGAGGATGAGGATGATGATGGGCGTGACCGGTACCTGTGCAGAATGCCCCTCAGCTTGTCGCCCACGTTGACCACCATGACCTCCTTGCCGTCGCCGGTCAGGCTGGCGATCTCCAGCTTGATGGCCTTGGCCACGCCGGAGTGGATGGCTCCGCAGAGGCCGCGGTCAGAGGACACGCCGATGATCAGGTGCTTGGCCTTCTTGTCCTCCGGCGCCTTGATGTCGGCCTTCTCGTACAGGGCTGGGAGACACGCAGAGGTGGAGCGGTATCGCTCACGTTAAGCTAGTCTGAATCTGATGGCATGATTAAGGAGGAGGGAGCGTGTGTATTTATCCGCCAGAACACGGCACGGGGTGTGTGTGTGCAGGTGTGTGTGTGCAGGTGTGTGTGTGTGCTTCGCCCAATCGTGGGTCTCGGATTGGGGTGATGGTGCTACATTTGCTAAAAGTAGTTCCCCTGAACTAAGAGGATAGATACAGAACTCTAGTTTTGCTGAGGTATTACGCATTGACACGCTACATATGGAAATGCCCTGCCAAAAACTAGAGACTTAAAAGTGCCAAATTGTGCGCAATTCATTTGAGCTCTGCAGACACATACCCAAGGCGCCGTTGCCGTAGACGCGGGCAGGCTTCAGCTGCCTCTCAGCGCGGGCGTACTTGGCAGCAGCCACCATCTTCATGGACTTGGTGATCTTCTGAATGTTCTTGATCGACTTCAACCGAAGGGTGACTAGAGAAAAAGGGGGCCATCACTCATGGTGTCCAGCATGCAGAATCACACAACAATAACACTGCATGTTGCGACTTCACTTCAGTGCAGAGCATAAACTGTGCACTTCAAGCATGCTAAAGTTGTACGTTATTAGATGCTGTGCAATCCTTTATAAAACTTTGGAGTTTAGAGAAACTGTTACTTACTGTCCTTCAAGGTGGCCATGTTCCTGACCTGCCCACTGCAAGGTGAAAAAAAACAAGTCATTCAGAGCTTTTGCGACCAGCGTCATCATTCACATACTGCAAGTCATTTTACCTTACTTAATTAAATCTGGCTGTGACAAGGAGAGTGTCATTGTCACTTAATATGTCCTGCAAAGACCTCAAGCCGGCTAATGTCAGTTAGCTTGGTAATGGCAGTACACAATCTACCGCAAGGGAGGGCCTTGTAAACTACTCTACTCTAGCCACGCATTATTAAGTATATTAATTATAAACACCGTGAGAATAAAACGGCGTACACACCGCGTAAATGACATGGAGATACTGCCTACTAAATGTCAACGTAGCTAGTGTTAGCTTAGCAGGCTGAACTCCATTCAATCTGTCATTAGACGCGGCCTGCACGCTAGCACGCCCTTGCAAAAACATACTGAGTCTATAATCGACTACAATTGAAAACTTAACAAACCCAGACCTGAATTAAACGCAGACAATAAACCGGTACGAAATAATATCTTTAGATATCTTAAAAAATGTTACCATTGTGGGGCAAACACAAACGCGCTGGTCCTGGCGAACATGGTTACTTCTATGAAGGTCAGACACGCAGGACTGCGCAAGCGCAAGTGTAGGGGAAGATGGACGAACCTCTCGCGGTGTTTTGATCACCACGACACTGTGACGCTAAAACTACGCGCGGAAGTTGTTTACTTTTTTTTTAGCGGAGCACTCAGACGTCGAGTCGTGTTTCCTTTTCCCCATATTTTAGTTACATTAATAACGTTAACTGGCGTGTTTTATTAAACGGTAGTTGGTGGGAATGGGGAAAGCTGATTTTCTTAGCCCTAAGGCTATAGCCAACAGGATAAAATCCAAAGGTCTTCAAAAGTTGAGATGGTATTGTCAGATGTGTCAAAAACAATGCCGTGATGAGGTAACTTGAGCACTTTACTCACAATATACAATTTGTTTCTCATGATTATTAGTATTAGTAACACGAACAATAATGATTTCCTTTCCCGTTTATTCACAGAATGGATTCAAATGCCACTGCATGTCTGAGTCCCACCAGAGGCAGCTACTGCTGGCCTCAGAAAACCCCAACCAATTCATGGACTATTTTTCCTCGTGAGTGCTGTTGAACTATTATAATTTTGTGTTTATCTCACGTCATGTCTTACCGGGGTTCGCCATTGTGTTCCTTCCTTCCTAGGGAGTTCAAAAATGACTTTCTGGAGCTGATCAGAAGGCGCTTTGGTGAGGCTGAATTTCAACCAATGGCGACGTTACAGATGTTGCATAATCAAAAGTAATACTGAAAATAATGCGTCTTTGTCTGTCTGCGTCTGTCTGCAGGGACCAAGCGAGTGCACAACAATATTGTTTACAATGAATACATCAGCGACAGAGAGCACGTCCACATGAACTCCACGCAGTGGGAGACTCTAACAGACTTCACCAAGTGGCTGGGGAAAGAAGGTGGGTCCAGCCAGTGTGTACTGCTATATATGTGCCATTACTACTGTTTGGCCTCTTTGATTCATGTTGCCCTCGTTTGATCCCTGATGTTGATGACTTGTGACAAATATTTATGAATATTTTTTTTTGATTATTGTTTGATTCTTATTCCTATTGTAAATATGTTTTTTATGTCTGCAACCTTGTTAATTGTGCTGCTGTCTTGGCCATGACGCTCTTGTAAAAGAGATTTCTAATCTCAATTAGACCTTTTCCCGGTTAAATAAATGTGTAAACTTCTACTGTTGTCTTTCCGTCCACTGTATTTCTTTAGAACATGTACCTAGCCCCGTTTGTGACTTGCATCTACTGGGCACAAGTCAGGAATGGGACTAGGTGTATTCATGCACCGTGTACTGTGGATTTGAGCCGTGTCACGGTTGTCTCATGCGTAACACCCGCGTGCCGCTGCTGTTAGGCCTGTGCAAGGTGGACGAGACCCCTAAAGGCTGGTACGTCCAGTACATCGACCGCGACCCGGAGACCATCCGCCGGCAGGAGGAGCTGGAGCGGAAGAAGAAGCAGGACCTGGACGACGAGGAGCGGTCCGCCAAGTTCATCGAGGAGCAGGTCCGCCGCGGGAAAGGCAGCAAGGAGCCGGAGGTGAGCCGCCGCCACCGCACCGCTAACTTGAAAAGTTCAAGATTGTAGCTTGTAACTAATGGGGGGCCCTCAAAGAACCACAGCAACCTTTAACCTTGTGTCTTTGTGATTCCCTTCCCAGGAGGCTCCTGTTTTCACAGAGCTCAAGAGGGAGAGTGAAGAAGAAAAAGGTTCGTTATTTCTCTTTATGTTTACACTAGAGGAGTAGCATCAACATTACATTTCTCATTTCCAGTGGTGTTTTTTTATTTATTTTTTATTTTATTCCAGTTGCGTTCAACATGGGTGCCTCTGCCTGCGTAGCCGGTCCCTCGAAAACAAGGTACAGTATGTTTGTACATGTTTCACAATACAAATAAGGCATTATTATTATTATTATTATATATTCATCTGCTCCCTTGTGTCTGACACTGCCCTCAGCTCTCTCGTGGGTGCTAGCGCCCTGAAAGCCGCTGCTGCCACAGCCAAGAGGAAAGACATGTCTTCTGGTTCAGTGTCCAAAGACAAGAAGAGGAAATCTGCCCTGGATGAGATCATGGAGGTAGGTAGAGACCTCGTCTAATGCCTTCATCCTGCACTGTTTTACAATGAGATAATTATTAGATAACCACGACATTAAGAAGTCGTGGTCGGTTAAAGGCTGTCGCGTCTTGAGGTTTCATTCAAATATAATGCGCGTTTCAGATGGAGGAGAAGAAAAAACAGTCAGTCAGAACAGACCACTGGCTGCAGCCCAACATTGTGGTCAAAGTCGTCACCAAGAGACTGGGGGAGAGGTACCACAAGAAGAAGGCAATGATCAAGGTAACGTACGCTTGATGTAAACAGACTGGGTGTGTGTGTGTGTACACGTCGACACTAACAACTTGGCTCTGCTGTAGGAAGTGCAGGACAAATACACAGCCATTGTGAGGATGATCGACTCTGGAGACAAACTGAAACTGGACCAGAGTCACGTGGAGACCGTTATTCCTGCACCTGGTAACATCCAGAACATCAGCCCTACCTCCTGTGCTGTGCCTGTGTAGTCTAAAGCCTCTATTCCCATCTGTGTTCTTCTGTCATCTGCAGGTAAACGAGTTCTGATTCTGAATGGCCCGTACAGAGAGACAGAGGCGCTGCTAGAGGGAATAGATGAGAAGAAATTTTGTGCTACCCTCACACTCGACTCTGTAAGTAAAAATTCCTATTTTAAGTTCCAAACCTACATTTACTCTGTGCTTGAGCAGTGGCTCACTAGCATTTAAAGGAACAGGCACTCTGAACAGGGCTGTTTAGACGGGGTTGAGAAGGCTGCTGTGGCACTTTATCCTTGTGGTATTTTGACCAAAGCATGTCACAGACATTTCATTAAGACCCAAGGGATCTGTGTCAACAAGGGGCATATGTCTTTTTTTTAAATGCGTCCGTTAAACATCTAGATTAGAGATATTTTTCAAAGCGATTCTGTGACTTTCATCTGCCATGATATAATGTACAGTATATTGTCTGTTATAATATATTTAGCTGTTGTCCCCCCCCTCTTCATCTCCAGGGCCGTATGAAGGGGAAGACAGTTGAGGGAATTGCCTATGAGGATTTCTCTAAAATGGCCTGACCCTGACGCCCCAAATTCCAGCAGTCAATTGGCTGAGGGACTCTACTGTGTCAGAGTTGCTTCCCCAAGACCCCCTCCACACCTGTGTAAATACATGTCCCACAATGCATTTCCTGTGGAGTTGGCACAGTAAACCTAGAGTCCAAATAGATACCTTTTGTTTGTTTAAATGTTTTATTTTGTATCAATTCAAGTTGTTATTGACAATTTAGAAGTGTAATTCTTGAATAAAATACAGGAAAAACCATGCAGGCATTCATTGAAATCTTATGAACATTTAAAAAAAAATGTATACAGAGAAACAAAATAAATCACATGTACTGTAGTTTACTGTAGTATTTTAAACATTTAAACTAAAGGCTATACTGCTTTTATTATTTTTCTCTTGGCTGTATCTCTCCTTAGTTAATGTACCTTTTCAAATGCTCAATATTACTTGATTAAGGTTTTATTGACCAAGGAAACTTAATAGCAGCACATGGTACTAGTTCATGTCAATCAAGTATTTAGCGGTCCCACCTCCCATGTCATGCGAGCCTTGCTATTGGCTGCTCAAAGTGTCTGCAGGAAGCTGTTGAGGTGCGGTACGATGTAGTTGGTGTAGTGGCCGTCGATGAAACCTTTCCCACCGCTGTGCACAAACCAGCAGTAGACGTCCGAGCCTCGCCTCTTATCACGCCTGTAGTCCTTCTGCCAGCCCCTGTCACACACACACACACACACACACACACACACACATAGACAGGAGTACAGTTTACTGGAATGAACACTCAAATCGTTCATACTGTAAGTCCTAGCTTGACTTACCTGGTGACAGACAGCTTGTTTCCCTTCACCTCCATGGTCGCCTCCTTCTTGAGCGGGTCGGCGCCCCGGTGGATGTCGTACACACTCACCTCGGGTTCAGTGGAAAACTGCCCTGTAATGGCACACGCAGGTACATGTTATCAGGTGACCCTGGACTGTCCATCTCTCTAGCTTTCACCATTCACAGCCAGAGGAAACCCCATGAAGACGGAAAGGAAACCACAGACGGAATCCGTCCGAGTAGCGGTGCTAACCTATGAGGCCGTGGACGAGGGAGGAGTATTGGTTGTCGTTGGGGATGTAGAGGCCCAGGAAGTCAACATTTACAGGGTGTTTCTTCCACACGCGGTGAAGCATCACCATCACCTTGATGGTGTCATTAATCGTCACGGTAACATGGGAGTCCTTCACAATGGCAATAGCCAACCTGAAAAGTAGGAGGAAAAAAAAGTTTAATAATGAATTAATTGGAATTCATATATTATTAACATATAACTTAAAAATATATAGTTCTATACAAAAGATCTATACAAAAAGAAATAAACTTCTAAATAAATCAAAAATATCTACCCATCTACAGCTCATGTTGTATTCCAACCTATCCCAACACAGGGAGGATTATTACCTGTCCTGTGTGATGCCAGCCGTGGCCCCCCAGGTGAAGGAGTGGTTGTATTTGCCGTGCGTCATGGTGATTTGCTCAGTACTGATGGCCACGCTGAGGCCTTCGCGATGGTAGTAGACCGAGATGGTGCCAAAATAGGTGTTCAGCTTGTTTCCCCGGGCCTGCTTGGAGCTCACCAGCTGCCCATTCACCGCCACACCTGCAGGAACGTTGGTGTCACAGGATGAGGGGACGGGATACCGTAGTCACCTGGTAGGTCATCTCGCTGCCAAAAGGTCCTGGGATCCATCCCCGACATAGCCCTATCTGTAACCCCTAATCCTAAATACTGGTACTTACTGTAACCCCTACATGCTCCTGAACACTTGTACTTACTGTAACCCCTACATGTTCCTGAACACTTGTACTTACTGTAACCCCTACATGCTCCTGAACACTTGTACTTGCTGTAGCCCTACCTGTTCCTAAATACTTGTACTTACTGTAGCCCTACCTGCTCCTAAATAGTAGTACTTACTGTAACCCTACCTGCTCCTAAATACTGGTACTTACTGTAACCCTACCTGCTGCTAAATACTGGTACTTACTGTAACTCTACCTGCTCCTAAACACTTGTATCCACAGTAACCCCTATCTGAATTTTCAGATATATAAAAAATTTAAAATTACGCTCAACTTGTAGAACACAAATTAAAACCGTAGAGTGTAAAATAGCATTAAAGCGGTAGTGTGTTAGTATTTTAAACCTCCTTTTTTGGAGTATTTCCGTATGTAATGTACTGTTTAAATACCTAATACGAATCATGCCACCATGAAATCCCTTGTTTAACTACTTCAGCAGAAGTAGCACCACCGCTGTGTGGACACGATTCTAAAGCGCGCGATTGGGCGAAGCACATGTACACAAACACCCCCACATGCACGCACATACACATGGCTAATACGTGTTTCAGGGATCCTTTTCTTCACGCGCAAAGTAGGTAAGGATCCGCTACCTGTTCCGGGGTCAGACACCAGGTTGAGGATGTGTCCAGGCTTGGAGTCGATGTTGAAACACACGTCCATGTCTTTCCTGGGCAGGTGGACGATGAAGTGGGGATCGCTCTCCACTAGAGGGAAAACACTGAGCCTGTTAGGAAAGAAACTTCACATCCGACCCCTCATGGTTTTCCACTACAAGTAAAATGTGTTATTCACCTAATGTATTTGTATATTCCCAAACTTTAGCCTCTTTTGGACGCATGCACACTAGAGCTTTTGTGCGGACCGGGGTCCACCTGAGCCGTTAGTTCGGTTCATTTTGAGGATGTTTTCGGAACTCGACATTGCTAAGCAACATTGGCTGCACGTTACTGCTGTACTGATGACGTAAACAGACCAGGGTTTGCATCTAAAATATGTAATGTAAAGACCAACCAGCAGGGGGTTCGGACGGGCAAAACGGCGCCCTTATTTTCAAACTCCAAAATAAAAACGTAGATAAAAACATATACATATATAAACTGGGAAAAAGGACCAGGTGTGTAATAGGTCATGATGACATTACAGTGCGCAGCATTACAGAGTGGAAACATACACACACACACACACACACACACACACACACACACACATATACCTATGGTGATGTGGTCAGGTAGAGTTCCTACAG
>JAODLI010000016.1:1918837-1936252 GCA_027575585.1 Percopsis omiscomaycus
TCTAGGCAACTAGCCGTACTGCGACATCTAGTAGTTGTAGTTCACACACCGTTTAAAACGAGAATCTTCCCCAAAAAAAAAAGAATTTTTAAGAATCGATTTTTGATCTGGAAATCGATTTAGTATATTAAAAAATAAAAAAAACAAAAATAAATATGGCGATATATCGCTGTATCGATATTTTAGCACAGCCCTAGTTAATCTAATACAGATTTCCCCCTCAGGGAGGCGCTACACACTAGGGGTGTAACGATAAACATTTGACTCTTCAATGCTCGAATTTTGAGGTCACAATTCAGTTTGATTGATGATGCTACACTTCACTTCTGCCTCCGGCTCTGCTCTTCTTGTCTGTTGTGTCACAGCGCTCCCGCTTTCTCTGATTGGCTTAGGCAAGCACATGATTTCGCTTGTCCAATAGGAAGGCACGGATTAAGACTTTTGTGTTTTGTATGTCAGAGAAAGAAGCAGAGAGTTTTTGTTTTTGTTGAGTTTACGTCACACCCTTATTAAGTGCCACAGTATGTCTGGGGTTCAGGTAAACCTGTTTGACTGTGAACAGGCCGTTACAATAGGCAGACTGTGGGAAAAGGCAAGGCACGAATGATTAGTTTTCATATCGTCCTATGAAGTGATTATGAAGAAGCAGAGTTGAACCAAATTGGATTTTTGATTTCAATTGGCGCTAGACATTCATAGTTTCATATTTGATGCTAGTATTCCTGTTTTATGTCTGATTAGGTGACAATGTCATGACCATGTTGTATAATGATAATCTTAGTTACAGGTTCAGGTTTCCTTGCTTAAAGCTCAGTATATTTTAATAGTCAGCATCACAAATGATGTGTTATGACACCTTGTCATGTCAGCTTTTTGAGGTTCAAGCAACACCTTCATTTTTTATCCTTTTGAAAATATCGAAATGTAAAAAAAAAAAGTTTAGTTCTGTGGCTAAAACTCGCTCTGTGGTCTCTCACCGTTTTCTTTCTTCCTCTTCCGCGCTTCCCTGTCTCCACAGGGAAAAGGAGGAGGGGCACCAGCTGCACCAGGAAGCCTGGGAGCGCCACCACGGCCGGAAGGAGCTTCGCAGCAAGAACCAGAGCGCCCACGAGGGCCGGCCCGAGGAGGCCTTCTTCAGCCGCCTCGACTCCAGCCTCAAGAAGAACACGGCCTTCGTCAAGAAGCTGCGAACGCTCACCGAGCAGCAGCGGGACTCCCTGTCCAACGACTTCACCTCGCTCAACCTCAGCAAGTACATCGGCGAGGCCGTGTGCTCCGTGGTGGAGGCCAAGCTGAAGATCTCCGACGTGGGCTGCGCCGTGCACCTGTGCTCGCTCTTCCACCAGCGCTACGCCGAGTTCGCCCCTCTGCTGCTGCAGGCGTGGAAGAAGCACTTCGAGGCGCGGAAGGAGGAGAAGGTGCCCAACGTGAGCAAGCTGCGCACGGACCTGCGCTTCATCGCCGAGCTCACCATCGTCGGCCTGTTCACGGACAAGGAGGGCCTGTCGCTCATCTACGAACAGCTGAAGAACATCATCGGCACCGACCGGGAGTCGCACACGCACGTGTCGGTGGTCATCAGCTTCTGCAAGCACTGCGGGGACGACATCGCCGGCCTGGTGCCCCGCAGAGTGAAGCTGGCGTCCGAGAAGTTCGGCCTGGTCTTCCCCCCCAGCGAGATCATCAACGTAGAGAAGCAGCAGCCCTTCCAGAACCTCCTGCGGGAGTACTTCACGTCGCTCACCAAACACCTGAAGAAGGACCACAGGGAGCTGCAGAACATCGAGCGGCAGAACAGGTGAACACGCACGTGGGTGCGGGAGAGTCTAGGGGTCTGGGTGGTCGACTCCCGGCCGGAAGCTGATGGGTCTTAATATGTACGTCACAATATAATGATAACTTGGTGGACAAATTGAGTCAAAACTGTTTAATTCAACATTTCTATTCCAATTTATTAGAACATTATTTGCATTGCACACTGCATTTTGCATCTGTTTAAAACATAAATCTTTTATTGATGATTGAATTATATCCTTCATTAAAAAAAATTCTGTTTATTTATTTTTGGATTTTATTATATTTTTAACTTTTATGTATCGATACGTGGGGCTAAAAATGTTACGATACTTGGCTGTATCGATTTATTTCTTTTCTTTTTTGTGCAAAGCCCTACTGGGGGTGTCAGGTCGTGTTTTTCTAGAGGTAAAACCCCTCCACTGTTCCCTCCTTTCCCAGGCGTATCCTCCACTCCAAGGGGGAGCTGAGCGAGGACCGGCACAAGCAGCACGAGGAGTTTGCCACCTCCTACCAGAAGTTGCTGGCCAACACCCAGTCTCTGGCCGACCTGCTGGACGAGAACATGCCGGAGCTCCCTCAGGACAAGACCGTGCAGGAAGGTGGGTCGCGTCGCGCGCCTCATTATGGGATGCTTCGGTGGAAATCGCTCTGTTCTGAATAATAAATATGCAGTGAAATATTTTAATGCTTGGAACATCATAGAGCAAATTCAGCCAAGCCCAGTTTGAGAGCACTTTTTAAGCGCTTAGGGCAGATGTTGGCAAGCCCGAGCACACAAAAAACATCCTTGGCTTTATCGTTGGCAGTTACAATTTCACAAGCCGTATTAATACAACTGGATATTGTTTAGGTTTTTTTAATTCATGAGCCTCTGGTTCTTTAATGAATGTTTCTTCCAGTGTATTTCTAGATGTATTAGTCAGTTAATCAAGGACCACGTTTTCATGTGTAATGCTCCTCCCTGCGTCCTCAGAGCACGGCCCAGGCATTGACATCTTCACCCCTGGCAAGCCGGGGGAGTTCGACCTGGAGGGGGGCATCTGGGAGGACGAGGACGCCCGCAACTTCTACGAGAATATGGTGGACCTGAAGGCCTTCGTTCCCGCCATCCTCTTCAAGGACAACGAGAAGAGCGGTCAGGGCAAAGACAAGGATGAAACCAAAGGCACGTGGAGCTGATTTCTGATTTCCATAATGTTTTGGCTCATCGGTGTACAGTATATACACATAGACAGAAACGCACACACACACACATGCACACACACACGGCTGATTGTAGTGTATTTTTCTGTTTCTCTCAGAAGCCAAGGAGGGGAAGGATGGGCCGACCACCACGGAGGAGCTGGAGCTGGAGCTGGAGGCCCTGGACATCGCTGACGACCCTCTGGAGCTGGAAGGCCCAGATGAGGCGGAGAGCGAGGAGCTGGCCAAGAAACTGCTGGACGAGCAAGGTAAAGATGAAGGTACTCTCTGTCTCTCTCTCTAAACGCCCGGTTAACCGCCTCCCCAGGGTTGACAGGTTAGATTAAACGACTGTCTAAATATGTCTAAATACCCCTTCAGTTTTTAGTTTATCCTCTACTCTGATTACTGAGAAATGAGTGCATCAGTGATGATCAGATTGCATGTTTTTCGGTTTAGATTAAGGACAGGGAACTTAGAGTTTTGTCTGTAAGCGTTGTTAGTGTGTGTGTATGCGTGCGTGTGTGTGTGTGGGGGGGGGGGGGTGTCACTGCATTGTACTGCAGTCTATAGTGCCAGTGCAGGGGCTTTTGTAATGAGCCCATGTGTGTGTTTCTAATTGTTTTTTTGTTTGTTTTCATGACGGTTTTGTTTGTGAAGAGCAAGAGGACGAGGAGGCCAGCACCGGCTCCCACCTGAAGCTGATAGTGGATGCCTTCATCCAGCAGCTGCCCAACTGTGTCAACAGAGACCTCATAGACAAAGTGAGCCTGTCACTGTTAAGCTAGTAGCTAGTGGCAACAACATCCCTCTGAGACGGTGGTTTTCAAGCTAGGGGAGGTCAGAACACTCTGAGGGGTTGCAAAATCATTTAGAACATGTATGCATGTATGTATTTATTTATTTATCACATTACGTTATTTTTTACAATCTTTTCAGTGTTGCTTACAAATGTGATGTCCTGTTTATATACTTGTATGTACTTGTACACCAGACTACATGTGTGTAGGTGGTTTGTAGCTCGCAACCCCTGGGTTAAAATGTAAAACCCCTGCACTAAGAAACGCACACACCTGCTTTACAGGAGATGGAGACTTGAGAACAACAAAGGCAACTAGGAACGTGCTTTATGCACTACTTCCAGGACAATGATTGAAGATGCGTTTGTTGACGCTGCGTTTGTCTCCACAGGCTGCCATGGACTTCTGCATGAACATGAACACCAAATCCAACAGGAGGAAGCTTGTCCGAGCACTTTTCACCGTTCCCCGGCAGAGGTAGAGCTGTGGTTGTCTGAAGTGTCCAGCAGGGGGCAGCGCTGCCGCGTCGGCCTCTCGGCTCTCCAGAGGGACCTAAACGGATGCTCTCTTTCTCCCTGCAGGTTGGATCTGCTGCCCTTCTACGCCCGCCTGGTGGCCACGCTCCACCCCTGCATGTCGGACGTGGCCGAGGACCTGTGCTCCATGCTGAAGGGAGACTTCAGGTTTCACGTGGGTCCACAGCGGTCTTTCACACAGCATATAATGGTGCGTCCCGCTCAGTGGACGGCCTTCCCTCACACTCACGGTTCTCCCTGCAGATTCGAAAGAAGGACCAGATCAACATCGAAACCAAGAACAAGACGGTGCGCTTCATCGGGGAGCTGGCCAAGTTCAAGATGTTCCCCAAAACGGACACGCTCCACTGTCTCAAGGTAGGCTGATGCCACCGCTACTGTATATCCATAATTTGGTGGCGGTGCTCTCTGGAACGTCTCCCAGGAAGTTGTTTATTGTGTGTGTGTGTGTGTGTGTGTGTGCGTGTGTGTGTGTGTGCGTGTGTGTGTGTGTGCGTGTGTGTGCGTGTGTGTGTGTGCGCGTGTGTGTGTGTGTGTGTGTGCGTGTGCGTGCACAGATGCTGCTGTCGGACTTCTCCCATCACCACATAGAGATGGCCTGCACCCTGCTGGAGACCTGCGGCCGCTTCTTGTTCAGGTCTCCCGAGTCCCACCTGCGTACCAGTGTCCTACTGGTATGTGTACACACACACACACACACACACACACACACACACTCACACACAGGGTCATGATGGAACAACGATTGCGTCACTTCAGATGGTGTCATTAGAGCTCAAGAGAGAGGCTTTTACCTGAGAATCCATTCTTCCCACCCATAGACGGTCTTTCTCCATTTATTTCAGCCATGATCATATAGTAGATTCTCTTGTGTCTCCTTACCAGCTGTCCATGAAATAAAGACATACTAGTTAAATAGCAGGAAAATAAAATAAAAATAGAATATAATGTTTCTTAATGTTTAGGTCCCATCTAGTCTCTGTAATAGCTTATTGTACTAACTTAAAAAGGTATGGTGTTTCAGTGTGTTATTTGGGGACACAACGGGGTTTGGGCGAGTGAAAATGTGTCCCCATCAACACATACAGTACACACTGGCAGTTGTTCTGTCCCATTGTGTACCTCGCATTCAAACAGAACAGGTTTACGGGTTATTATGCGGGTTTACGGAAGGCTTTTAAATGCGTACGAAACCACATAATGATACTAGCGCTTACACAACCCTCCCCAACCCCCCCCCACAGCACTAATTGGTGGGGTCCTCTCTGACTCCGCCTCCTGCGCGAAACCATTAGGCCACCAGATCTAACAATAACAAAGGAAAGGGAAATCCAGGTCACTCCACAAACGTACAGCATCTCTACACCCAGGGTCAGATGTAGGCTTAAATGTAGTCTATAGTTGAACCTATGGTTGTAAAGATATGTTTTAAAAAGGTATGTTAAAGGTAAGATCTTCAATCTAGCCGCTATATTTAGGTAACATACATACATACAGTATATATAAAACATTTCAAATATATGAATATTGTTATTAATAATAATCATCAATAATAATTATTTATATTATTATTGCTATAATTGAATCTCTTTCAACATGCATAGATGTAATGCACGACTTCCGTGTGAATCCCATCAGCGCGAGTCATGAATTCATCTGTGATTCAGGAATAGTGTCTTGCTGAGGGGCTGAGAGCAGCATTCCACACTCCACTGCATGCCTATCGATCATCTCCTCTTCACACACACACACACACACACACACACACACCGACCGTGTGCCAACACACTGTGTGATCCTCACCGAGGGGAACATCTCTCAGCAACGTTTGCTGAGGCCACAAACCTTGACAACCTCTTCAGCTGCCCCCCCCCGATCACGTACAATGATGAATGGCGGCTGATGAGTAGAGTAAAAGTTGGATTAAGGAGAGCGAAACAAATGTGCTGCTACATCACAGAACCGTATAGGGTACAATCCCAATGCCACGCGCTCGACAGCTCCATCTCATGTATATCGCTGGGCGATCTGATCAGCGCTGCAAAATAACTGGACACTTTTCCCACGAAACACACAATTATGGGCCTTCGCGCTTGCTCTGCTCATCATCATTTCATCATCGAAGGGCTAATAACTGTTGGAACAAACAGGGACGTTTCATCTACGGATAAGCGTCCCTGCTGAGAACAGGTTGACAGACACAGGGACAGAGAGCAAAGCGTATTTTAAAGGAGGTATAGGACAACTTCTGCCTGATTTACAACACTGACCAGAGTGACAGCACGACATCACACTGGCTTATTAGCCTGTCAGAAAGATAGAAGAGAGTGAAATAGCTCTATCTCCCACTAGAGTCAGCAGCGAGGGTGAAGAGAAATATGGGAAAAAATAAAAAAAGATAATGACAGGGTGCGGCGGTGAAAGAGAAAGCGTCGTAGAGATGCGAGAACACCCAGGGACTGGAACGGGGGAGGTTTGAAGTGGGTGAGAATGAAAGAAGGGGAAAGCGATAGGAGGTGAGCATGGAGGAATTGGTGTGACACACAATCCCATCCTGACAGGAGGGACGTGTGAACAGCCGTCGGACAGATGATTAGCAGATGTCTTCGCGCGGTTCACGACCTAGACATGGTATCTCAATGACACACATTGTAAGGGCTTGTCTTGCCACTTGTCCCCAGTCATTCTCACCTTAGGTGGGTGAGATGGGTTCATGTGTTCAACTTGATTGTGCGGTTTTCCGAGCAAGATCCATAAAATAAGGGCCTGAATTAATGATTTGCTCATGATTATTGCTCGATCATCGTCCATATCTGGTCCTCTAATGTTGAAGGCGTAGCAACAGCCTTGTTTTCAATCATATTTGTACTTTTGTGGGGTTTTTTTTATAACTGTAGCTAGGTTTTTTTTAAATGATAATAGTACTCTTGTTTGTACATAGAACAGCGACTACATTCTGGTGCAAAACATCAAATTACTTTTCCGTAAAACACAACAATACAACCTTTATAGTATATATGGTGACATAGGCAAGTTTAAATTTAAATACTATAATTTTCTACAATACAGTTGTAGAAAGCAAACAAATACATATGCATATACACAACCCCATGGATGGCCAAATACTATACAGAATTAACTCAAAGGAAGTCATTTTGTAGCAAAACTGTCTTCAAAAACAAGCAATTGTAACGGTTGCGCTCAAGAGTAGCGAGTGCAGGCGCGAGCCAGGGTAGAAGCACAGGCAGTCGGAGGAACGGAGTGCGTACTAAACGTAGCTTTAAATTGATTACTTGCGTAACACAACCACAGTGACAGCAAACAATGACTCACAACACCGAGTGCTGTGAGGAAACTTAAATGGACACAATAATTAAACATAACTAGATGCACCTGTACGGGCTAATCCCCGACAGGTGCTCCGTCAAAACTTAGCGTGCACGAGCATGTGCACGCCGATTGTGACATATATATATATATATATAAAAACAAAAAAATATTGCAGGAAGAAACGGCGCCCAGAATGACTCCCTCTGGACCAATAGATTTACAGTCGTACTCTACAGCAGCCGACCTCGCAGCGAGGTCACACATTTATGGAGACACGATATTAATGATGGACGCTGGGGTTCCCGACACCATCAACGTGTCACTTGCTCACACTGGAGCCAAGCTCATGAACGCCTCATTTAAAAACTTGTTAAGGTGAAGCCGCGCTGCTTTGGCTTCGGTAATGGAAAAAAACATAGAGGGACCCTGCCTCTATGACACTATGGAAACAGGAGATGGCTCCTTGCCAGTTGCTTATTTACAGCCAGTCAAACTGTAACTGCAAATGTTTACAGACAATCTACAAACACACACACAAAAAAAGAGCCCGTATCCTAAAACTAGCTAGTTTAAACACCACAGCAACCCTACAAGTTTGTTAAAAGCTCGTCTTTGAAAGCGTCAAGCGAAATGAAATACCACATTCTTCTTCCTCCGATGTGGCTTTAAAAAGGAGCACCTGTACAGCGGAATGACCGACACACAGTGGGAGCCCGGAGCCGGCTCTCCTGTGTTAAAGCTGGCTGGGCCGCCCTGCCACTCTGAAGACATTCTTTGTGATGTGGGCGTCGTGTGTTGCCAAATCAAACACCTGATTGGGCACGCCTCTCTCCTCAAGGGCCTCGTGCTGACTACACAGGTGTGCAAATGAGCCTGGGGGTGCTGGAAACTGGGCTGGAAACCGCTGAACAGAAGCCCCGTCAAAGCTACGCAGCCCTCGCCAGTCTGGCAGAATGCAACCAGGACGACAAATGTACAGTGTACACCTCAAGTGGTCAGACCTGGCAACTGCAACCCTGAATACTTTGGTGACCGGCCATTTCAACTGGCTCAGTGTGTGGAAGAAACAGCTGTTAAAACATATTGCCACCCTGATCAGTGTACTTTTCAAGATTACATTTTTTATAATTTAAAAGATGATTATGTTTGACACCATACTTAACTAAAATTAATACTTTGACTTACGCAAGTAGTATTGTAATTAGATCATTTTGTACTACTACTACTACGACTACTACTACCACCCTCAGCATTGCACACATTCCAACATCGCGACGTCTTGGCATGATAACAGCAGCCAAACAGCCTCTCACAGCAGAGCAGGGGAGAGTGAACGGGTGAACAGCTTTTAGCGAATGCAAATAGGAGGAAATGCAGCAATGTGTGACCTCATCTCTTATCACTGGAGATGCTGACTGGTTGAGTTGAGTTGCACACTACCAGCCATAACAAGTAGAGGACATGAGTTCTCGGTTTGATCCGCTGGCCTTATTCTTTTTTTGTGATACTTCCACGAAGGACACACGACAGACAAACCCGGGGCGAGAAAGTTCCGGATCAATGTCAAGCAGCAGCACACTGCAAATCTATTTTCTGGCATTAGAAGAGCCATATTCGCGCCACAGGACCTTGGCAGTCCAGCCATTTGTGTGGATAATTCTGTTTCTGTCCTGGAAGTGTTTTAATGGGAAAAATATTTACACCTCTATAAACACACGGTAGTCATTTTTGGACCAGACCAATAGCATGTTTACTCTTGCTAAACCAACATTTGTGTTATGAAGCAGAGGCTTCGCCAGAAGAATAAACCATAATATATAGGTTTGGTGAAGCAACAAATTAGGACTTCAGAAAAAACATTGTAATTGCAGAGACACGAGATGTTCAACATGATAAGAAGACTATGTATGCACCCCAGATTCTGGATTCTCAGACAAAGTAAAAGCTTAATATGAAAGCTACTGTCATCTTAGATATGTCAATGGGGCATTCATCTGATGGAAACTTTCCATTACAAAACGTATTCCTTTGGCCACGGTATTTGATGAACTGTAATAATATGTATTGTAATTACTTTACTTGTAGCGTTAAATCTTAAGATATATTTCCACAAGATACAAGATACATTTCATGCATGTGGAGTCATGCGAAAGAGAGGAAGCTAACCAGTCAAGGGTTTAACAGCAGCGAAACAGATAATCATTGTTTCCATAGTAGACTTTCCCGTGTGCAGTTCATTACTGGCTGTCACTTGAATAGAATCTTTTAAATGATGGAAAAAACACAAACTATTTTGCAACCGATGCTGTAAATCAGGAGTGTCAAACTCAATCACAGAGAGGGCCAAAAGTAAAGACTGAGATTACTTCGAGAGGCCAAACAGGTTCCAAATGTATTAAACAGACAGGTTATGCAATGAAGTCTTTTCCCTTTTCTAACAACTGTGCTTGTAAATCGGTGGCAAGCTCACAGACACGATCAGCTAGCTGTTGCAGTGCATTCTGGGACATGTAGTATCCGCGATGTGCGTCATATATACCGGCGGGTCAGTTATGAGATATATATATATATATATATATGATATTTTCTTGCGGGCCGGATATAATTGTACAGCGGGCCGGAAGTGGCCCACGGGCCATGAGTTTGACATTTCTGCTGTAAATGATCAATAAATAGGACTAGGACTCAGTTTCCATCTGCTTGGAGATGGAAACTAAAGAGGAAAACAATATCCTTGCCTGTAAAGCCAGCCAGTGTGTTAGCTGTAGAGGTAACTGTGCGTTTGGATGAGAGATTTTGACCTGCTTATTGAGATTGGCAATGTGAGGAAATCGTAATTCTTAGAAATACTTCCCCTTCATTCTACTGTGGATCATTTCAAAAGGCTCTCTGGATTCACTGTTCAAGAAGTGCTTTGGAATTCTCGGAAACCTGGAAAATAATTTTGATCTCTTTTTGTCCTATTTCCTTGGAATGTTCTATCTAAGCGATCAGCGGTGTTCCATCAGACTTTAAGTGGACCGGAACCAAAGATGATACACACACACACCTGGAAATGTTTTTTGAGAGTTACAGGAATTGGCCAAAAAATCTAAATAAACACACTTCTCTACAAATTCCCTCCTCCAACATGCTTGGACAGGTCTTTGCATTAACCCAGTCACTATGAAGGACTACAATGGCTGGGAGACAAGCCTACGAGTCACATAACGTTGCTGCTGTATCCTAAAGGTGTGTATAACGATCCATGCAGCCGGACTAAATCAACTAGATGTGGAGTCGTTTATGATCCACTGCTAAATCAAACACATAACACAAGTTCATATATTTCAGCCCGGCAGGCCAGGAAATTAGCTAGCCGGACTGCTGGGGCGTACAGAACATACGACTGTATGTTGGCCTGTAAAACGCCAAGGACACGCTCGGGAAAGAGAGCAGCGTTTGGGGTGAAACTCCTGACGTCATGGTTGGAGGGGGTATGGAAGGGAGGGAGGGAGGGAGGGAGGGGTCGCGTCTATCCTTCCCTTCTTCTATCTCTCCACATTACCCTTCCCCGCTTTCTCTCATCCCATTCCTGCCGACCGCTCGGCACACTGGGCCCCTTCTGCCCGTCCTCAGCGTGGGTTCCTCCTATACGCTCACGTCGAAGGAATGCCTGAAGAGCCAGGCCGCTGTCAAAAAGTTAATAGCTTCTTTCATTCTGTTAGGCCGCATGAAGACATGGGAGAACCCCCCCCCCCCCTTAGGACCCAAGTCCTTCACCTTTTCTCTAAAGCCTTAGCAGGACACTCACACTATCAAGAGGAAAACAGAAGTCGAATAATCTTGCCACTGTACACTGGAGTGCCGAGTGGACTTCCGTTAGGGTACCGTGCCCGGGCCGCGCACAGAGACTGCTGGCTTTGATTAGGCAACACTGAGCTGAAACCCAAGCTGAAAGCCCGAATGGGGAACAGATTGCAATCATCCAGAACGTATTAGTTAACTAAACACAATTCCTGTCCATTACCAAGTAGTCTGGATATGGCCACTTGAATGAGATTATTGTTTGGACATCTGTTGCTAAAGCCTGCTGCGTCGCTGACATCATCCTCATGAAAGGGTTCTGTTATCTTTTCCACGTCCATCGCGGGAGCTATTAATGACAGACCGGACTGTCTGCGTTCTCAGCTAATAGGGTACCACATCAGCTACTGGGTCCTTAGCAAGGCCCTGTCGACCCACAAGGGCTGCTTTGTGCAGCAACCTCCAAACACAAGGTGTGTATGTTCCCAGCAGGGCGGACGGGGTGGGACGCCACCTTTAATGTCCGCCACCTATTTCTCCACCCTCTCATCTCCCCTCCCGACCAACATACAGTAACATAGTCTCCTTTCACCGAGGACCTTCTAAAAACGTCTCTGGCTAGCACAGTTATTTTTCACTCTGATCTCCAACACTACTTAACTTCTATTCATATGAAATAAGCCTTTTTCTAGACTGGAAAATATTTCCAAATTATTCGACCAGTATTAAACAAAAATACATTCCCGTGTTTGCATTTGAGACCTTTTTGTTGACGACGCAGTTTGGTTTAAGCAGTAGAGCAAGTACCAGTGTTTGGGAGCAGGTACGGGTTAGGCATCTTGCTCAAGGTCGGCTACAGTGTTGGGACTCAAACCCAGGACCTTTGAGCTTGGAGACTACCTCTGGGAGGCCTTTTTGTTTCTTCTACTTTGCAGAAAAGTTTCAGAAGATTAGAGCATAGCTGGAACGAATGTATGGTTGCGTACATCTACTTTATGTTGTGGTGTGCCATGAGTCCAGGTCTCTTAACAGTCACCCCCACAACCTCACAGGAGCTTTGCCGTGAGGATTGACAGGAACTGAGCAGACACCATTAATGGACTGAACCCTCTGGGATGGGGGTCAGGGGTCACTCTCTCACATGAGGGTTGGCCCGCTCAGCTTTTCCATTCAGCCTGGGAAAAGATCAGGGCCGGAAAAAAAGGGGGAGGTGGATTTTTAAGTGTTTAATACAAAGCAGGCAAGCACTTTGTTCACAAAGTTGCGGTGTGTACTGTAGATTATATCTGCAAAAGATTTATATTTACATGTACATTTACAGCATTTAGCAAGACGCTTTTATCCAAAGTGACTTACAATAAGTACATTAGTAAATAGCTGAATAGATCAGTCATTGTAAGCAAACAACATTCTGTTAGAATATATGACTTCAGCATGTATATAGCATTGCATACAACAGTTAGTTCTGACCAAGTAATTTGATTGGACAAGAGGCAATCCGTGCGTGCTGATATAGAGTATAACAGCACTGGGACTTTTAACTATGCACGTAACACATGTGTTCTAATAAGCCTCTCTTCATTCCATCATTCAGTCATTCATTCATTCATTCATTCATTCATTCATTCATTCCTGCAATCACTGTTTGTGGAGGGGATCTGTCACCAGTGGAATATTAACCTGTTACTCAAATAAAACATGATTTATTATGCAAGGCACTAATCCCTCCAACTCAATTACAACTAGGCTTCGGGAAGAAATAATTGGAAATGCATTTTGTTTTCTTGAAATCTCGTTTTAACTATGCACCCTGTTAGAACATTCCTTAACTCGTGATTACACACCTGATAAAACAGAGCTGAGATGAAACAGAGCAGTCCTCCAGCTGTGTCAGACCAAATAGGTGGGGCAACATCAGCAGAACCTTTCGCCAATTCAGATTAGGAATTAAAAGAAGCGTTTACTAAACTGACTTGGCTCTACTCTTATAACCTAGTCCAATTGTGCTTTCAACCACACCCATTTGGCTAAAAACCAATGGCTAAACAAACATTAGCAAATATGATTTGACCCAGAGCCACACAAATGCACGGTGAACCAAATGAGCAGAGCATTAGTTCTGAACGGCAGGAACTGGCACGGATCTGAGCAGCTTTTATTAGTAAGCTTCGTTGTCACACACACACACCAGCACAGCATTCCTGACACACAGTGGGTTACATGGAATTCAGGCCAAAAGCTCTCTTTAACACACACACACACACACACACACACACACACACACGGGAGAAAACTGTCAGACACCCTGCTGCGATCCAATTAGGTTTACCATTACTGATGGGGCCCAGGTGTGTGTGTGTGGCATGCATGCACATGCTTGCATCTAGGTGTTAGCAATAAGCAGATGTTCAGTGCCACAATAAAGGTTATCAGCTGTCTACCAAGACAGGACAAAGTTTTTTGTGTGGGCGTATTTGTGCGTGCACACGCACATGCATGCTTCCTCCTATCTTCAAGTGATTCTTTCATTATAAGTTAGTGTTAGCCTACACTGTATAATCTACCGCAGTGATAAGGCTTGAATTCTAACTGACAGTTAGACTAGCGTTGGAATGATCTTCCCAACCACAGAAGGTCCGCGATGCAGACCATTTCTACTAACCTAAGGACTCTTTCCTTTATGAATGGTTTCTGGGTTTAGCTCTGACATAAAGCAGCTGCTACAAGCGTCCAGGCCTGGTGAGTGTGGTGGCCCAGGGTACATCTTTCCCCGGGTGTGTTTGGGGAAAGGTACTGGTAGCAGAGTTGCTGACTGGAATCAGACCAGGCTTGTGGCCGTTTACCGTTTACCGACAACTATTTTGTCTTCAATGTTGGCAATTCTTTGCCGTTTTTATTAAATGGTAAGAACCACAGCAGATACCAGACAATTCTCCCTGGTAGGAGACTCTTGTAAAACCGTTCACTTTTCGTATAAACTATGGGGGCAGAAATAACCCATTTGACTGTCTGACCCAAGGCCTCATTCTAGTATGACTTTGTGCTTACATCTTGATTGCTTTGGAACACACGTGAGCAACCAAGGCTATGCTGTTACGGGAACTCCCATCAGGAGAGGGTGTTTGGATAATGCAGCCTTTCTTGGTGTTGCTGTAAACCATTCCATTTGGATATTGTCAACACAGAGACATTGGGCTAGACAGAACAAGTGTCAGTATTGGGGTCTACACTCAACCTGGTGGCATTACCTCTGGTGATGGGATCTTGGGATTAAAACACATACTTCAGAATGGGTTGTACTTGAATGGAATAACAATAACAACAATAAATGTTGTTACAGGTTGGAAGCGTTCTGATCTCTGAGAGGTAACAGAAGGGGAGCAGAGAGAATAAATAATGCTCCCCTAAAGTGTCTGTCTCTCCCCAGCAGTGCTGGAATAGACAGACGCTTACTGTACATAGCAAGACATACAGACCGTCGGGCAGGAAGACAGACCGGCCTTCAGACAGACAAGGTTCCTGGCCATTCACACCCTGGTAGCTGGAACACGGCTGCACTTCAAAAAGCATTTCAACGGCACTGACCTTGGCGGCAAACAACGTCAGTGCCACTTAAAATAGTTAACAGTGTGGCTTCTGGACGTCAGCAGACTATTAAACCTTACTAGGAGGTTCTTCAAGACTGGCTGGATGTCATACGAGATGGCTTCATCTCAGGCCTAGACTGTGCTCCTTAATACACAAGCCTGTGTGAGGAAGTGGTTTGGCTGGGTAAAACAGGATGTCTCGATTGACACATCTGGAAATAAAACTGCTTCTACTTTCCCCCCCCCCCCCAAAAAAAAAATCTGGTTCGGGTTTGGAGAATGTGGTCAATTGAAAAATCGACACGTTTAAGTTTCACGGTCATACATTCATCCTGAAATGAAAACATAAACACATCCCTGCTTACTGAATACACAGGCAAGAAAACAGCAGGGGCGTGCAGAGGGTTATTTAGGTTGTTCTTTAGGCGAGTTAGCATAAAATACATCGAGACAGCGTGAAGGGGCAGTGCGTTTATATTTCGGCTTTCAATAATGCTTTAAACTTTGCTCGTACTATTGTTAATATAGGGGCACTTTGGTCAAATAGGGGTAAAGGGGAAGGGGCTCACGCTCCCAGATCACCCCCCCCCCCTTGCACCTATGAATATCATGAACACAGGTCTTTAAAATCAAGTAAACAAACATCTGGTAAAGTTTGCCGTCTTGTGTTGTGTCAACACGCCTGTGTGTCAACACGCCTAGGAACACTGCAAGCGCCATGCAGCAACGAAATCAAAAACACCTCGGTGGAGCATAAATCAAGCAATGATGAGCACCGCATTTTCCCCTCACGGATTACTAATGCCCTATCTCATGGTCAAATTACTCTTCTTTTACAAGCCTGAACATTTTCCCCCTCAAACTGTGCAGTAGAAAGTCCAGTCTGGTTGGTTCTGGTCAGTCCCAGTGAAATATTCCACATGATTTATGAGCTTAGACATAAGCAAACATTGGCTCCGTGTGAAAGTGTACTTCCTCAAATGCAACTACAAAGCAGGTGAGTTGTTGAGTGTTATCCTTGGACCATTTCCCTTTCACATTAAATGGTTAAACTCCAACTCATTCAAACGTGCCCTTCATTCTACTGCAAGCGCATGTTTACATGTGCTACTTCCAAGTTTGGATAAAAATAAAAAATAAAAAATGTGTATCCCCTCACTACCTTTCCAAAGATGAAAGATCTCTCAATGCCAGTCCCAAAACTCCTGCAGGCCTTCAGCAAAGAGCCGCTGTATTCAGTAATCTTTAAATACACTCTTTTTTTCCCCTAAGAAGTTGAGTCATAGTCTGGAATCATTGACAAGCGTCTGGCTCTGTCATCACTTTGCCAATACTGTACTGTGAAGCCCCGCGTAAAACCCAACAGTAAAGTTATGTCACAGAAAAGTTACGCAGTTAAAAGAATCTAAAAACCAAGTGGTCCAGTCACGGGAGTCGTAGCCTTGAGCATCGAGTCATAGGTCAGATAACCCACACAGCCAGAACTATCCTGATCTGTGATGGATGCAACAAGGGTAGTTTAAAAAAAAGACATTCCTCTGAGTGACCCCTAAGTCGGATGAACTAACTTCCTCCCTGTTCATGGTTGGATTAGTCTGAGGATAAGTCCCTCATCTCGTCTTCCTGCCTCTGTTAAACAGGAACAGATATGAAACCCCATCCAGCCTCACAAAGCAAGCACAACTGCTGTTTCCATGACCTCGATTAGCCGAGCCCAGGAACCAGAAGCTCCCACCAGTCAGGAACCATAGGTGGTCACATGACAGACCGGAGTCAGGGGTTGTGCAATAACAAGAACAAACAGCAGAGAACATACAGAAAATGAAATAAACAATAATAAACTCATTGTTTAGCATTGTGCCATTGGAAAATATATGGAGCCTGAGAATTATCAAGGCTGTTCTAATGTGGGTTATGTACAGTAACTTATGTGTTGCGTTTGTTTGATCACCATATAAAAGAACATACAGTTCTGATTCGGAGGATGGGGGTTTCCCAGACGGAACAAATAATTACAGGGCAGGGGGTGACAGGCAAGCAACCAAACTATCTTACAGAGGCCTGCCTCTTCAAACACCTCGGGAATGCCACAGATGATGTGTTTTGTTGTTGTTGTTTTTCCCCAATGGGACATAAAGAGAGTACAAAAACAGCTGTTGGTCTGACAAAAACAAAGCAGACCTTGACCAAACATTCACCTCAAACAGGTGATGTTAAGCAAAATGTTTACTGAGGAGCTTATTGAAGACATTGTTAAAACAGCCACAGTGTTACTGTGGCTGTAACACAGTAACACTGTGGCTGTAACACAGTAACACTATAGGGGGCAGGATAGTCTGGTGGTCTGGGTGTTGGACTCCCAGCCAGTAGGGGGCAGGATAGTCTAGTGGTCTGGGT
>JAODLI010000016.1:1948081-1969267 GCA_027575585.1 Percopsis omiscomaycus
CACACACACACACACACACACACACACACACACACACACACACACACACACACACACACACACACACGCACACACACGTTCAGACCTTCCAACTAAATGAAATGCCCTCGCGCTGGCTCACACAACCCAGGAATAATATTGACTGCTGCAGCTGTGTGTGTTGGCGCGCTGCACCGTAGGAATGTGTGGTTTGGGGGCCGAGGCTGGCTCCATGGCTGCAGGGTGTGTCCAGGACGTTACTGGAGCCTCTAAGAAGCGGGGCACGCTTCCATACACCCCCTCCCTGCCTCCCAGGGACAGCTCCCGCACTAATAAGGAGCACAGAAATCTATATTTCTCTTTTTTAGGAAAGCGGTTTAGACAAGAAAGCAGTTTAGACAAGACACAGACTGGTATTTATAAATGTGGTGTGTTGAGGGCCTGAGGTGTTTCTCTCCCTCCACACCCCTCTGTTGTAAACACATTCCCCTCCTGTACTCGTGAATGAACCCCTGTGAGGGCTGGGTGGCGTCACAGCGCACAGAGAATCCAACACTTCCTCATAGAGAGCTAGGAGTTAACCCTGTTGAGCAAACAGTCACGTCAGAGCTGCACACACACATACACACACACACACACACACACACACACACACACACACACCGTGCTATTCCTGTCATTGGCCTGAGCCTGTTTATGTTTCCCTGTGTAATAACTTTTAATTTATTGTATTATCATACCGCAGTGCCTTCTTTCTTTGGTCCTAATTGTTGATCTTAAAGCACCTTGAAAACCTTTAATAAAGCACATATACAGTAAGCGACCGAGCTCCTCAAACGGCAAATGCTCAGGAGAACCAATCATAGCGGAGGAGAGTAGGGTCCGTTCTGTGGATGGACAAACCTTCCATTTCCATTTAACGTGTGTCTCTGTGTGTCTCTCTGTGTGTGTGTGTGTGTGTAGTACAAGATCCTGAACGTGCCCCTGTCCTCCCACCTGGCGGCCAACCACTTCAACCAGCAGCAGGCCGAGCAGGAGGAGCGCATGAGGATGAAGAAGCTCACCCTGGACATCAACGAGAGGCAGGAGCAGGAGGACTACCAGGGTACGAGAGGGGGCCCCCCTGCACGTGTGCCCGAGCACGCTCACTCAGGCTGGCTCAAGCCCGTCGCACGCACACGCGCTCCCAAGCCGCTCGCGTGTTAACCAATGAGCGACGCACAGCGCTTGTTTATTTGTGGCTTCTGAAACTTTGTGTGTGTGTGTGTGTTTTATTTCTTATCACAGAGATGATGCAGTCCCTGGCACAGCGCCCAGCGCCCGCTAACACCAACAGGGAGCGACGGCCACGCTACCAGCACCCCAAAGGAGCACCGAACGCTGACCTGATCTTCAAGACCGGTGGAAGGTGACACCTGCATCCTTGACACGCACACACACACACACATTTATGACGGGGGCGTTAAGGCAGGGCGCTCGCCAACATCATCGTGCGCTGTGTGTTTTCCTCCTGGCGTCTCTCTGAACAGCAGGCGAGAAGGGGTGGGTAAGAGGCGAAGACGAGGTGTTTTGAGAAGGAGACGGTTTTGAGGAGGGACAGTGGGCGGTGTGTAGGCACGGGACAATACGATTGTCCTGGCCAAAATAATTGCGATTCACGATATCATCCCGATAATCATTACCTTACATTTTGTTAAAGAAATAAAAATGTGTATTGCATCATACGACACCTAGCAGGTAATCACAATGAGAGAAAACGCTTCATGAATAATAACAATTATGCGGGGATATTCGCAATAATGTAAATTCACCACAATAAAAATATTCTTAGTGTTTTAGCGCGATAACAGATCAAATCATATATCCTCCTATCCCTAGCTTAAAAAATGATTGCAAGCTACTGCTCCTCTCTGTCATGTTCAAACAAACCTCAATGCGTCTTCCTCCTTTCTATATCTATATAACTAATTAAGACACTATAACATCAGCCTGCCTGGTAGGAAACGCGTGTATACGCTACACACACACGAGCTCATTTAGAGTAGTGTGCTGCGCGCTAACATGTACTTGCCACTACCACTGAGGCTGCAGACCTATACGTTTAAAACGGCTGAGATCTGGTCATGATACGAATACAAAGTTGACCTCCTTCCGTATGTAGCGTGTGTGTCCGTATGTAGCGTGTGTGTCCGTGTGTCCGTATGTAGCGTGTGTGTCCATACTGTATGTAGCGTGTGTGTCCGTATGTAGCGTGTGTCCGTATGTAGCGTGTGTGTCCATACTGTATGTAGCGTGTGTGTCCATATGTAGCGTGTGTGTCTATACTGTATGTAGCGTGTGTGTCCGTATGTAGCGTGTGTGTCCATACTGTATGTAGCGTGTGTGTCTATACTGTATGTAGCGTGTGTGTCTATACTGTATGTAGCGTGTGTGTCCGTATGTAGCGTGTGTGTCCATATGTAGCGTGTGTGTCCATATGTAGCGTGTGTGTCCCATACTGTATGTAGCGCGTGTGTCCATCTGTAGCGTGTGTCCGTATGTAGCGTGTGTGTCTATACTGTATGTAGCGTGTGTGTCCATATGTAGCGTGTGTGTCCGTATGTAGCGTGTGTGTCCATATGTAGCGTGTGTCCGTATGTAGCGTGTACATGCACAATAGAGGCACCTCCTACAGTAACGTCCTGCCTTGTCCTCCAGGAGACGCTGATTGGAGTCTGGCCCAACGAGCGAGCGAGTGAGAGAAACGTAGAGGGAGGGAAAGAGAGAGAGAGGGAGAGAGAGAGAGAAGATGCGGAGGACGACCGGCCTCTACTGAGCAAATCCTCCAGACGCCCACTGACGCCAGCGCAGCCAGTCTACCCCACCCCCCTACCCCGCACCCTTCTCCCCAACCCCACCATCACACCAACCCCCTTCTCCCCCCTCTTCTGGAGCAAAGAGGATCGGACGGCAAGGGGTGGTGGAGAGCGTGTGTGGGGGGGTGAGGAGTCAGGGTGTAACCCCCGTCTCCCCGTAGCCAAGGGTCAGACCGACGTGTTACCCTTTTCTTCACTCTGTTGGCTGAGAGGAAACCAGTACAGTAGAACCCCCAAAACGCAAGCGAACCACATGTCCGGGCCAGGGAACCGGCTACCAGGGCCATCGGTCGATTGAGCAGTTTAAACCAACGGACGGATAGAAAGATGGACGGACAGGCAGGAGGGATATCCAACGGGCTGTGCTCGCACCTGCTCCGGGGGAGGGCGCTGAAACAAGAACTCGCGTTTGAAACACAGAAAAATGAGACTGAACAGTTTTATGGGTCGTGGCTCTGTATGGTTTTATTTTTATTTCAATATTATTTTTTTTTGCCTGTTTGGGAGCACAACAGTCTTGTCTATGTCTGGCACAGCGGCCCTCTGCTGTCGAAGAAGCTCTGGGGGAAAACTGCACGAGGAGTGAAACCGTTCGAGGTCAGGTCTGCTGCTGTGATACAGGGGCCCGCGACGGCATGCATACATAGCCTGTGTGTGTGACGGGTATAGCGTACCGCATAGCTCGTTCTGCAAGCGCATGCTATGGTGACTCATTCGAGAGACCCGCGTCCGCTGACTGGTCTGTCACAGAGAAACCAGCCGTTTTGTTTTGACAATATACATCTTGTGTTGATTCTGATTCTGTGTGCTGTACTAATGCTGTCAGAGCACTGAGGCTAGTGGGCATGAAGCCCTATACTGCCCACTATACCGGTTTGATCATGCAGTCTCTGTTGAACCTGTGGATAAGTATGTGTAGATGCTGTGTTTTTTTTTTTGCATGAGCCTTTTCCTCTCCAGCTCTGTAAGCCTGCTTCTGCCTGTTTTTAGTAAAGTGTCGGTGATTTTCACGTTTCTGTCATACGGCCCCACGATATTTTCTCCTTTTGTACAAGCAGCAATTGCCTTTTATGTTTGTTTTGGCTCCGTAAGACACGAGTATGCTAAATAGTATCTCAATAAAGGCTACCCCCTCCTAACTGGCAAGTCTTGCGTTCATTTGTGTGTGTGTGTGTGTGTGTGTGTGTGTGTGTGTGGAGCTAAGGCGTGTCTGTTTGTCTACATGTAATTATAAGGCCCCAAACATAACTATTTCCTCCCTTCCTAGCTTGGAAACGCCCCTCTGACACTCACACACACAGTAGGTGCATGGCTGTCGTACACACACTGCAACACACAATCAAACATGCATGCATGAAGTAAAATGGATCACAATGAAATCTAAACATCGATTGCTCTCAATTTCATGGATGGCTACTCGGCATGCTTGTTCTGGCCTTAGCGCTGTTCCCTTTCCACCTCCCCCAAAAGATCCACAGAGCAGGAGAGAACAGAAAGCCTCTGTTGAAGGCTTATGCAACCCAGGCAACCTGCATCTGTGAGGCTAGGTAGGGCCAGGCACAACCAGTGACTGGCTGTCTCCATAAGGGAGTAGAAATCGCTAGGAAAAACTCCTTTTCTAGGAATACCGGTGTGATCATTAATCCACCTAGTTTCGACTTTCGCAGCCACAGTCAATCATTACCAGCTATGATACCACTAATTCTTTACATTCCATAGTAAAATGGAAAAACCTAGTAAAAAAATAACATTAACCCAGGAAGTTATATTACTCTCGTTTGAATTTTTTATTATTATTGATTGGACAAAATGTAACAGGATATACATATACAGAGTACATATACAAAAGACATTTTATAAATCTGCAATAACGCAAACCAAGCAGCTTTTTCCATAGCGGCATCCCTCAGGTGTCTCACCCCTCTATTCATAAAATGGACGTCCTCATAACCTTGTCCCGTGTAGACTTGCTTGCTATGAAAGGCAGGGAGTATTTAAATCTGCACGCACCACTGGATACTTCAAAAATAATTGTAGATTAACTACAAGAACCGGAGTCTGTAAACAAAGTTCACGAGAGAGAAAGCTCCACGCAGCCACGCTGTATTTGGCATGGCTGTGTGATAGTACTTCACAAGTTACTGTGGATTTACCACAGAGGCCGGAGTCTGGATTAAACCATAACACAAACAAATGTACAGGTTCCGTACGCACGCACACACACACACACATTTGGTTATGTACCCGCAAGTTTGACACAGACATACGTTACAATAACAGATAAATAACAGTTAGAATGTCAGAACGCCATAGTCGTTTGGAACAAAACAAGTAACCCAGCAAGTGATTTTTACATTCTGCGGTTAGCGTGTTTGTTTCGGCACAATGCTTGTGCTCGCCCGTATCTTGAGGAATACAACCTCTCTTTTCCCCAAATCTCACTGTAGTAAAAGTAGACGTCCAACCCACAACATATCCTACAGTCTGTGGTTTGCGAGGGAGGCTGCTCAGCCTCGTATAAATATCCTCCAGCCAAGTCTGTAGTTAGCACAGCCGAATACGATGCTGCCTCCAATACATTTTTTTCATCTACTGTACGTCTTTCTAGGACATTCAATTAATTGGAATGATTGGTAAACAGGCTTATCAATTAGGCTACTGTACTTTCTTGTAAAAATAAATAAACCAGTATCCACTATTACTGTTGCTATTTTGAGTGCCTTCTATAACTTGAATACCTCTTAAGTTTGTAAATGATGAAACTGCATTCAAGGAAAGTGCATTCATCTCCAGTCTCAGTTAAATACGTGCGTAAACGCTGTAATAGAAATACACGCACACACCTAGGAGCTACTGACAGCAGTGCCCTTGAAACCAACGATGCCCTAGTCAGGAAATACACCAATGAAAACACACGGTCTGAAGGTCTCAGGTAACAGGGATATAGTAAACTTCACAGCCTGCTCAGGACTATTATTTCACCTTGCTGACAGCGGCTTGCAAAGAGGTGACGCAAAAATACTATACAGAATAGGCTAAATCAATTGCATTTATCCAATCTTTTAGGGGAGAAACAGTAAACATAAGATGACATAAGAGAGCATCACAAGAGGTTATCATTTTTCTGGATATTATCAAACAAAAGTTCCTAAACCATGCTTCTTCCGCCACTGTCTCTCACAACTATGGTGTTC
Source organism: Percopsis omiscomaycus (assembly GCA_027575585.1). Lineage (NCBI taxonomy): Eukaryota > Metazoa > Chordata > Actinopteri > Percopsiformes > Percopsidae > Percopsis > Percopsis omiscomaycus. Next base: position 1,954,110 of record JAODLI010000016.1, read on the forward strand.
CCTACCCAGGCACTACAAACAGAATTTCCCTCCTGGGGATTAATACGGTATAGAAAATGAATGTATTAAGAGATTCTTAGTCAGGGAATGTGTTCCCAGTAGTGCGTAGCCAAGATGTTAGGCTTGTTTTCTGGAATGTCTGTGCACCAGAAACTAGAAAACCTGCTGTACAGGTCCCAAATCAGATCTGTCTTCATTCTACTGCACATGTAGATCTCCCTGTTGCCACACCTCTTTCTCTCTCTCTCCCACACACTGTGTTTATCACTCTCGCCCACGCACACACAAAGAAACATCTAAAAACGTCCTCCGCCAGGAAGTACGTGAGGGCTAACAAGTGTCTTTTAGAAGCCCCAGTTTTCTCAGAGCTTCCCTGCGCGACTCGTCCGTTGCTCCGCGGCCAGAAAACTGCACCGTGATACCCTGGGAGCGGAACGCCGGTACCTTGGAGATGGACGTCCGCCTGGACTCTGGAGAAAGAGGCTGTGCCACCACCTCTCTCTGTGGGCTCATGAGGCTGTGGTGTCGGGTCGGTTTGGGAGCCGTGGTAGGCGGTGGAGACTTGGGTGTCCGCGTTGCGCTATGGGAAACGGACTTTGAGGGGGTTATGGTTCGGCTTCGTGCCCCATAACTGTGCTGCTCATTTGGGACTGCCTCTACTTTGGCCGGGGAGGAAACAGTCATGCTCTTGTCAATATGGGAGCTCAAGATGTCCGGGAGGTCACTCTTGGCCACCGGTACAGGAGTCATGACCTTGGACTTTCCACCATAGCTGTTGAAGTCGGTGGGCCCCTCCAGTGCAGGGGGCACAGCGTTACTGTCATGGCCTCCAAAAGAGGCCGATGGCTCGCTCTGGGAGGAAGCAGAGGGGCTGACCACGACAGACTTACCGCCGTAGTTGTTGAAGTCCAAAGAGGCGAACTCAGGTGGAGGGGTGACTGGTTTGCTTTCTGAGGCAGGTGGCTGGTAGGTGCTTCGTGTGGTCGCTGCTAGCGGTGAAGGGTTTAGATGGAAGGCTTTATCTCTTGGGTTGCTGACAGACTTAGTCTCTGGATATTTGGCTTGGAGTGGACTGGGAGTGCTGAGAACCGGGGTTTTGGTGCTGGTTTCTGTATCTATGGGTGGAGGTGGAGCAGTATCGGCTGGGTTCCCATAAAGAGAAGTTCCCCCAGACATGGCGCGATTCCTGTTCAGTCCCAGCTTAGACAGGGCCTCCATTCTCGACTTGTCGGGTGTGGGGTCCCTGAAGGAGACACTGCGAGTAGGGGGATTGCGGGCCGCTTGCGGGGATGAGTCTTGTTGTTGCTCCAGCGGGTGTGACGATCCCGTTAGGTTTGCCAGCATCTGTGCCCGCCTCTCGTGGATGTTGACGTTGGCCAGTGACTGGTTGTGATGCTCCTTGCTACCTAACATGACGTTGATGTTGCTGGGGAAACGATTAGGCTTGGTAGAGGTGGGAGGGCCCTGTTTGACAGAATGTTCCGTTGCGTATCTTGGCGGCTTTTCGCCCTCGAAGCTCCTGTGACGGGGAAAAGAGGAAGGTTGGAAACTGGAGCTTCCCCCGCCTCGGTTCTCAGCTATCTGATGTGCAATGAGGACTGGGGTGGGGATGCAGCCTGGTGGAGGGTAGGGTACATCTGCCGACCCATAAAAGTTCCCGGGTATGGGAGGGTTGTACTCTGAAGGCAAGGCGTTGTTAGATTCACGCCTTGGTTTATTCTCAAAGTGGGTGTCAGCGGTTGCCCAAAGACTCTGGAAATCTGGAAGAGGGAGGAGTTATAAGGTTAGAGCCACAACAATGTTCTGTAGCAGTCACTTGACAGTTAGTTACTAGTTGACAGATTCTGTGTCGGTTTTTAAAAGATGCCTGCCGATTTGAAGCCCTTGAAAACCCACACAGGTTTTTTGCTAGTTGGACCTCTTAAAATTTGCTGACTTAAAAGAACCAATCATGTGGTCAATCAAGAAGTGCAACAAAACTGAGCGTGGGAAACGTGGAGATGTCAATCATGCAGGATCTGTGCACGCCCAGACAGTCCTTAAAGAGGCCTAATCAGACAAAATAACACATGACACCCGTGTGGGTTTCCAGGGGCTTTAAGCCGAGCCGAGCGGTACGGTACCTGTTATGGACGGATCAACTTGTGACATTCTGTTCTGGAGTAGATCTGGTTCTGGTTGGACCAGATCTATGATATCCTGGTCTTTGGGACCGGAGTGTCTCTCTGGAGGAAGTAATACAGGGCCAATGCTGGGACTCAGTGCAGAAGGAGGTGGGGGGTAGGAAGGGTACCCATCGACCTCCTCAACAACAGCCCCTTGGGGGCCCCTTGGGGGGGGGCCCATGGTCTTGGGTCTGCGCTCCTCCTCTTCCAAGCTCTCCTCCAGGGAGTCGATGGTCTCCTCGAAGAACAGGAGGCACTCTTGTTCCTCCTGGCTCAGGAACTGCAGGGCTTCATCCTCCTGCCAGGGCCAAAGGGGAAAACAAGGGTCTTTCTCCTGTTCCATTTGTCTTGTGCTATTAAGACTCATAGATGTGATGTGCAGTGCCATTCATACCATGACACCGTTGCTGAACAGTGTCACCTGTTCAGCAACGGGCTGGTGGATGCTATGGTGGATTCTTCTTCGTTCAAAGGGTGAAACTGAAGATTTAGTAATGTCTTAGTGCTGACTAAGGGCCCTTTAGTGATATGCTGAAAACTATGACCTTCTTTGTCGCTCGCTTGTCATTTAATGAGACAAGGCACTGGAAGGTTTGTTATACTGTATAAATTCTCTCTATTCATGACCACACTGAGGACCCTGTTTCACTCCATTGAACCTTTCTCATACTGTAGGTGAATGTGTGTGTGTACAGCGAGAACACAGGGCTGTTTGTTTCCAAGTATTTTACTCAAATGCTCCTTCTTTTCTATGGGAATGACCTAAACCTAGATTTCCCCTCCTTCTCCCTCCTTCTCCCTCCTTCTCCCTCCCTCTCTGTCCCCTTTTCTTGCTATACAGCTACACAACACAATGGGGTGTCCAATAACAGCAGTGCTTCTTTGACTGGGTGACAAGGGATTTGACCACTCCATTCTGAGTTCTCTTTAAAGCCAGATAAAAAGAAGTCGACTTGTTTGATTTTTATATTTCTTCAGGTTTTAAGCTGCTGTTTTTCTTTTGTGCATCTGTTTTATTTCTTTTTGGGTTGGTGTGTCCTGACTGTTTTGATTCATGTGGAAATAAGGAACGTAACGAAGTCTGTCTGTTTAAACAAACTCCTTGCACACAATAAAAAAGGACCACAATAGTATTATTTTTTTTAACATGCCACAATTAATTATTTCCCTGATGTTATATTTAAGCCTAATATACAAATATTTGGCACATGCAGATAATGAACAAATTAACATAAAATATAACTACATATAACTATGCCAGCCTACCTAAATACACTGTTTTATATAATTCCATCAGCAGTGCGCAGATATAACACCCTTATTTATGCCATGTAAAGGTTGTGACCTTCAGTCAGCGGCTAACTCTAAACAAGGTTGCTACGGCGACAGGATATCTGTCAGTCACCGACTGATAGATTTATGATTAAAAGGTAAACATGAGCATGTATTGCCTTATACAAAGTCTTAAAGACACCCGTGGCTACACCCAGGTGAAACCAATATGTGATAAACTGATATCCCGGTTCCAGTGAGCATGAATGCTTCCTATTGTAGTTTGCACCAGGACCCACAACACAACACTGCAGGTGAACCGGTTGGACTCTGGTTTGTGGCCCGTACAGTACGTGTCATTGCTGTGGCACGCAGAATGGATTTATGTTGTCGACCGAGTGCATTCTTGCCTTTGCGTTGTAAACGCAGCCTACTCTGTTCAGGCGGATGTAGGCCTACAGTGATGGTCCCCTCTTAACTGTCTGTGAGTAGGAGGGCACATACACTGTGCAACAAGAGCCTAATACTGTCTGCAGCTATAGATAGATTAAGGACCATATAACTACAAACCGACCCGATCACAATAAATGTTTTTTTTACCATGATTTAGCACAGTGGTCATTTTTGATCTATGACCCACCCCCACCCAGAAACCACAACAAGTGGTTAGAACACAACCACAGATCCTTCTGTATGCATGTTTATTAAATATGATAATAATAATAATAATAATAATATTTTAATATCTGGTTCTAGTAAACCCCAGGTGGTGGGGTGTGTGTGTGTGTGTGTGTGTGTGTGTGTGGGGGGGGGGGGGGTTCCTGACCCTTGCTTGCTCTAGTACTTACACTTCCTCTGGAGTCTCTATGGGTAGTCCCGTTGATACCGAAGTGGAGCTGAGGGTTTTGCTGCAGTCGGACGTCCATGGTGACAGTGTCAGAAGTCAGCTGGCCTTTGGACATCTCCTGGGCGGGTCCTGTAGAAGACCAGTAGTGTGTGTCCGCTCTCAGTCTGAAGAATCATCTAATCCTCCCTTCTCAGCCAAGATCTGAAAACCTTAGACAGACAGCATTTTCTGTTAGAACGAAAAGGCATTTGGGTTTAATTAGTTTAGTTTAGTCAATAAAAAGTTGTTGAGTGACTTGACATATGTAAAGTACTCCGTTGGGAATCACATAACTGTAATTTTAGCCACTATATACAGACTCGTATATTATGTAAGCTTTACTCAGCACATGTAGAAGGACCAGTTTTCCCTCCTCTGAGTTGCTTTTAATTCCGCTGACACCTACTTCTTGCCTCAAGGTCATAAGATAGCTAAAGCTGCTTTGGTCTTACCACCAGGACTAATGGGAATAGGCCTACTGTACGTCCACGTAAGCTGAGAATCACAACAGTGTTCAGTGTTAAGTCTTCTAGCAGTGGAACCATCAGTTTAATGGCATCGCTGGTCATTTAAATGTTACTCAGCACACATCCCAACATAGGTAGATAATGCCATTCTTATTCAGATTATTCTATCAGGAACAATTCAAAGTTTGGCTCTGGTTCGAAGGTCATATTGATTGTTTACAGCCTAGACATTTATTTCCTATAGAAAAAGTGTAGTTCTAAAATAGCCTAGTGGTGGTAACAGCTGTGCCTTTGGGAAGCAGAAATGCCGTTTTTTGCCCAACACAGTATTATATTACAACTAAGTGGCTGGTAAAATAAAAGATAAACAGAAAATATATTTTTTTGCGGTCTATAAATACAAATTATGTAGCCTGTAGCCTATAGCCTACTGTACAGAAAGAGCAGATAATCAGTATGCGACTTACCCAAAAGCACTTCAAACTCTTCATCACTGGGTGGAAGAAATGTCAAACGTGAATTAACTGGTCGTTCTCCTATATTGACCCGGATCGTGTATGCCGTGCCCGTCACTCTGCACTACTTGTGCCTACCGTGGTATGCGTTAGAGTCCTACTCCAGTAGTGAACTCCACCCAACACCGTTTAGTGGAGGAGAGGGCGGTTTCATTCAGGTAGGCTGGCAATGAGTAGACACCATGGACTTATAAATAGGTAGACTCACTAAACACGCACAACAGGTTAAGAAGATAGATTTGGATATACTCATTAGGGTTACGCACATTGACTGTGATACTATGATTCACGCGATTATTATTTAGAAACGACTGTTGCATTACACGTTTCTTTGTTGTGGAAAATGTCACGTCATATGTGATCTTGGGAGGAATCAGTAATAAAGAGCATAAAAAATCAGCAATACATCGAGTATACTAAAAATTAACTTAAGCCTTTTGAGCAACTGGTGCGTTATTATTTGGTCTGGAAGGTTGATGGGCCTAAATTTCATTGCTAACTTACTCGTCATTGCCACCTCATGGACAATTTATATATTACCGACTGAGGACTTTTATTGTGAAAGCCAAGCTGCAGGCCAGCAGTAGTTAGCATTTAGCAGTTAGCAATAGTTTGACAGCACAATACGAATCCGTGAGAAGTTATGGCGTTAAACCTATTGTTCAGGGCGGTGAGTTGTGTTCAGCTTAGCAGATTGACTCTCCTGGCCGGAGCTCGGTTCTGCACACAAGCTCGCACGGAGCCGCTGACGCTCAGACAACAAAACAATGGAATAAGGTTGACTGATTTGTTACTGTGTTATTCATGCTGAGGTATTCCTTTCACTGTTTGTTCAGTCTGGAAGTTGTTCCATTGTTCCTGATTGTAGGTTTCTAGTGACATTCAACAATAGATTATACCTAAATATTTAGCCTGTAGAGGTTGCATGTGAATAAAAAAATAAAGCTTTCATAGACATTTTCTGCAACAAACTGATAGTTGCCTTTATAACGGCAGCTACAATTAGCCGAACGATCTGAGTTAAACTGTTTATTTTGCAGGAGAATTATACTCAACAATCCCAAAAAGAGGAATGCCCTTTCCTTGTCCATGTTGGAGTCCTTGAGAGAGAATATCTTGACCGATGTTGACAGTGAAGATCTCAGAGTTATCGTCATATCAGGTAGGTAGGTAGGGGTGTGTGTGTGTGTGTGTGTGCTATGTTTACAATCGATGTACATTTTTGAACTGTGTGTTTCAGCGTCAGGACCGGTGTTTTCCTCTGGACATGACCTGAAGGAACTGACGTCGAAACAGGGCAGAGAACACCACACACAGGTGTTCCAGGCCTGCTCAGAGGTGGGGGTCTGCTCCTTCTCCTTTCATCTTATCTTCAACACACACACACACACTCTCTAACACTAACACACACACACTCTCTAACACTAACACACACACACTCTCTAACACTAACACACACACTCTCTAACACTAACACACACACTCTCTAACACTAACACACACACTAACACTATGGTTTGCTGTTCTTAATTCCTACAACGAAGGTCATGGCTCTCATCCAAGACGTACCCGTGCCTGTGATCGCCATGGTGAACGGCGTTGCCACGGCGGCTGGCTGCCAGCTGGTGGCCAGCTGTGACATCGCTGTGGCGACGGAGAAGTCCACCTTCGCCACGCCGGGGATCAACGTGGGCCTGTTCTGCTCCACGCCCGGCGTTGCCATCGGCAGGGCAGTGCCCAGGAAGGTGTGGCATGATGGGGGGTTGCCGCAAGAGGCAGAAAGAGGCGCTCGGGGCATTTTTTGAAAACACGGTCTACTCCTTAGGATCGTAGTATAAAACAGAAGCCGACGGCCTCAGAAATAAGAGAAGCTGCGTGTGAAAGCAGCCATACCCTGACGTTTCTCCTAGGTTGCCATGGAAATGCTGTTCACGGGAACCCCCATCTCAGCCCGCGATGCCTTGCTCCATGGCCTGGTCAGTAGGGTGGTAGCAGAGGAGCGTCTGGAGGAGGAGACGCTGGCTATAGCCCAGCGTGTGTGTCAGGCCAGCCGGGCGGTTGTGGCCCTCGGCAAGGCCGCCTTCCAGAGGTGAGCTTTTCTTACGAGGTTATACTGCCATCTAGTGGTGTAGATGCAGCCGTGCCAATGTTAACGGGTAAAAAATAATGGCGACGTCCACTATGCTTGTCCACTTAGTAGCTAAAATTAGCTTTCTACCTGTGAGTGTACATGGTTAAATAACTTAATTAACTAAGATATTAAATATAAATTTTTTTGGTTATGTATAGCAAATCATTTTATGGACTAAAACATCGTTTAGTGCACCTTTTAACCAGATTAGCAGTCTAAGAGTTAATCCTAACGGAAACCTAACCAGGAAGTATTGGAGTACAGGTAGGGAAAGAAACACGTTTTTTGGGTTTACAATATCTATTAGGGTTCCGGTTGATTTTTAAGGTGTTGTTGTTGTTGTTTAATATCATTCCCCGCCCCTCAAAAGGCAAATGGCGCAAGGCCGAGATGCAGCCTACGCCACAGCCTCCAGGGTTATGGTGGACAACCTGGCCCTCAGAGATGGGCAGGAGGGGATCCGGGCTTTCATCGAGAAACGCAAGCCGGTCTGGAGCCACGGCGCAGAGAAGGCGCATGACTGAACGCCACGCTTTCCTCGACACCTTGTCTTTGTTTGACCTCTCTGGGCATGGATTCAACTGAAGTATCCCAAGGCGTTCCGGATGAAATGTTTGGTATGAGAAACCGTTAAATGGGGCGGTCGACTCCTACCCAAAAAGTTCTGAATTCGATCCCCAACGAGCCCGGCCCACCTGTAAGCCTAACCCCTACCTGTAAGTCGCTTTGGATACAAGTGTCTGCTAAATGACCTAATTGTAATTATAATTGTTAAATAATGGAAAATGTTAAAATTGTTAATCTTCCATTTGACTTTGTTGATTGTGAACTATGAAAATACTGACCTTTTTGAGTGTCTGCCTTACATGGCATTGCGAAGATGAAGACGTATATAATTTAAATTCAAACTTCTCAGGTTGGCTTGCGATGGACAAATACAATAGATAGCTTCATCTTGAGATTTTATCACATTTGTGATGTTTAAATTTATTAGGTGATAAATTAAAAATGCCAATATACTGAATGTGTGTGTATATATAGAGTTGGATGAGCTGTGATTTTCATGAATAAGCTGTACATAATGAGGACATTATAGATGTTTTTAAATTAATGGGTTATGAGACATTGTTTGATCATTTGTAATGGTAATTAAAATTGTTAAACAGTTATTTATTATGTATTTTTCTGCCAAATGATGGTGCTGTGGTTTGAAAATACCAAACCAAAATAAAATAGACCAGTCATAAAAATAGCAGTTTCAGATATTTTTCCACTAGGTGGCAGACAATCCAAAGGAGTAAATAGGAGTCGGAGCTGATTACTTTACTCGTTTAGAGTATTTCATTCTGCCACTGTAGGAAGGATGTGTCTGATTACTTTACAATCATACAGTTAAAAAAAAAACTTTCCAAATGTATTACTGTTAAATGTTCTACTGTTGAATTTATTTTAACCCCCATTCATCCTTAAAACAAATCCTGTTTTTAACTACTATGTATGTGGTATCACATGCATGATTTTCACATACTAAAGATCAGTCATTTGACAGTACTGTATGCGTTGCGTATTATGATGCAATGGCTGCACTTACAGTTTCAAGAAGGCTAACAGTGTTTCAGAAAAAGCAACTGGGATATAAATACAGCTGTATGCCACAAGCTCTTCACCGCCAGTCAAGGACAGTCTGAGACACTAACTTTCACCCCAACTGGTTTTTATTAAGCAAAGTATTGTAGAATGTTTTGCAGTTAGTCATTTAACAATACAAAGTGTTACCTTAGGGAATGTAATGAACAGTATCAGTACTGTTTGAGAATGACAAATGAAAACGAGAGAACAAAAAAAACCCACTAGAATGGTCACCGACTGCAGTTCTTCAACGTGTGATTTGCACATGCGATGCATTGCTCAATGTATGTGTATGTGGAATAACCATGTCATTACAGGGCTGTCAATAATAAAACCTAACCAAAGCAATAATGTTTCACCGCAGTTTGCTCCCGCCACACCGTAACAGCCTTCTGTGGCCAATCAACACACTGTACTGCAAAGTACAAAACAGACTTATCTTTTTTAAACTGTAAATCAGAGGATTTAGAACCATCACACACACACACATGGATCTTGGGTATAGTGTACAGTGGATATTTGGTATCTCCCCACATGTAAATACCCCAAGTACTGTACGTGATGTGGGACTGAAATGCATTGCACATCACTGAAAATGAGAAATATGAAGATAATTTCAATGAAAAAAATACACCCAATAAAAAAAAAAAAACAACCTTACTTGCATCGAAGAGAAAGGATCTTATCATTTACAGCGACTGTCCTCTCATGCTGTTGTTTGCTACTGCATTATAGCTCCTCTTAAAAATAAGCATATATTGCAAGTTAATCTCTAACGTAAATATCAAATAACATTAAAAAAACAATACAAAGATGGAAAAAGAACATACATCGCTGAGTTTGTGTCTTTACAAGGACAATCTGATCCTCCTAGTTTGATTTTAATACTCAGTAGATCAACCGAAAAAATATAGTTACTGTACATTTTTTTTTAAATCTCTATAAAGATATCTCGTTAACGATTTCACGTCCAAAAATAAAATAAAATCTTCAGTCAGTTTTTCTTTTTTAAGTAATCAGTAGAAACTCTTGAGGCTGGTGTGTGTGTGTGTGTGTGTTGTGACTGGAGAGAATGTCAGTAGAGCGATAAAAACAAGAGCGTAGAAATAGAGGAAAGGCTAGGACTACTGCCACAGTGCCACCGACTACCTCTCAGCATCGTCCCTCGTTCTCGCTCACAGCAGCATAGAATCCTGCAGGGCAAACGCCTCCTGTGTGTGCCTGTAGTGTGGTCCTCCGAACAGCTGGGGGAGCTGTTGCCTCATGATGGGCTGCTGCTGCTGCTGCTGCTGCTGCTGCTGCTGCTGCTGCTGCTGCTGCTGCTGCTGCTGCTGCTGCTGCTGCTGCTCGTGGAACGGTGTCCTGTAGTGAAGGTGGCCGTCGGCGTTGGCGGGAATCGTGAACAACTGTGGGACGGGCGACATCTGGGCCTTCTGGAAACTGGGCGAGCGAGGCACCCCCCCGCCCGGGGAGCGAGGCGCGGGGGGAGGAGGGAAGCGGAAGTTCTGCTCCTCCCCCATGTAGTCCCCCATGTAGTCCCCCATGTAGTGCCCCTGGGCGTAGGCCCGCGGCGCGTACGCCATGCGGGTGGGCTGGCGTAGGTAGACGGGCTCGGGGGGCCCCGTGCTCCGAGGGGCCGGCGGCCGGCGGTAGCTGTCGTAGGAGCCGTCGGGCAGCCTCCCCGGGGAGAGGCTGTTGTGGGGCCGCCGGGCGGTGACGTAAGGCCCGCCCCCGTGGGCCACGCCCCCGTAGGCCACGCCCCCCGCAGGCGGGGGCATGCGGGGCTGCGTGCCGTAGGGTCTCTCGTCCACCCATTGCTCCGGGCCGTAGGGGGGGCCGAGGAAAGGCCCCTGCTGGGGAGGGGGGCGGTACAGCCCCGGGGGGGCGGGGAGGCCGGGCTGGACCCCCGCTGGGCCGCTGGGGTGAAGCGGAGGGATGGAGAGCTGGGGCGGCCTGCTGTGCCCCGTCGCCATGGTGACCACACTCCCAGCCGGGCTGGGCTGGCGGCTGCTGGGGCCGGCCTGGGCGAGGGGCGGGGCGAGGGGGGTCCTCATCCTGGACGGAGGCTTGTCCAGCTCCAGAATCTCCTGCTCCTGCTCGGCCTGGCCTGGCACGTTGTCGTACTGGGAGGCGTTGGAGCCCCGGTCCACGCCCCTGGACCGGGGCCGCGGCTGGCGCTGGGCGGGCGGCCCGGCCTCTTCCAGGCTGGAGGGGGCCGATGAGCCACTCCCCCCGCGGGGGCGCTGGCCCTCGCGGGCCGCAGCCTTGGCGGCCTCCAGCCTGGTCTCGGAGGGCTTCACCCAGCGGGGGCCGATGTCCCTGTGCGAGCTGGAGGCCGCGTTGGAGTTGTGATTGGCCGAGGCGTGGGCCCGGGACCTCCCTCCGTCCACCTGGATGGGAGCCAGGCCGGGGGCGGGGCCCAGGGAGGGCACGGGGTGTCTCCGGTGCTCCACGGCGACCTCCCCCCCCGACCCCCCGGAGTGCGTCTCCTTCCTCTCGGCCTTCTGCTGCCGCTGCGGCTTGTCCAGGGAGTCTCTGCGCGTCCGGCTGACCTGACCCGAGGTCAGTACCGGGCCCTGGGAGTCCCTGCCAGGCTGGGCCGGTTGGGCGTGGCTCTGACCGTTAGCCAGGTGGCCGTCTGGCTCGGGAGGAAGTTGTCCGAGAGGCTTTTTGGGAAACTCCTCCTCTTTACCTGAGGAGGGCGACATTGAGGCGGGTTAGGGCACTAGAGACAGTGGAGATGCGCATGGCAGCTGATCACACGGTCTGTGGTGTTAGTTCAGGTCTGATGGAGGATCACGACAGATACATGGAGTCATGCGACAGCACTGCCAGAGGTCAGTACAAAACACAACGGAGAATAACACTTAGGACGACACTGGCTCACATTTCCACAGGCGAGGAAAAAAGAGGACGTAAAAAAATTAAATAAAAAATAATAATAATAATACACCCAAAATAGTATCTGATATTATTGCCCAGCAGGCTGCAGGCGCTTAATCATAAAGTGCCACTCAAATGGGAAATTATGACTTTTCATTAAAGTGCACTTAGCCACAGTAGTGCGCTCACACATGAAAAAGGTCACGTGGAAATAACTCCTGATTAATTGAATGCACTGTGATGACTTTAAAACCACACAAATCATTCCTCACTACAAGACTGGAACACTTGAAATGAAATAAGTGGCCACATTACAATAATAGTAATATAATAATAATAATACACTTTTATATAATACCTATAAAACAGTGTTTACAAAGTGCTTTACCAGTCAAACAAAATATTAAAAAGGGAATTCAAATAAGAGGAAAAAGGGCAGAGAAATAATGTAAAAAAACACTAGAACAATACTGCAACAGTAAGAACAACTGAAAGAAAAAGAAAGGACAAAATGTACTATGTGTCACGAAAAAGGATTACTGAAAGAGAAAACAGAAATATTGTGTGCAGAGAATGTGACGACACTGGTTGTCTTCTAGAAACTAAGTAGTGCTCTTCAGACCAGGAGAAACAGGGAAAAAAAATGGGTTCAAGTCAACGACGACAATCCAACCTAGTTTTGCGCCCCTTCCCATCTTGGTTCTGATCTTGGTTCACTGATTTATTCATTGAAAAACTTTTCTGGCCCAAGAAAATGGATGGAGGAATACGACTATAATAATAATGTTCCTAGCATAATCCTAGCATTGAGTTATTGATCTACATAGTTTAAAAAAGGCTTCTAAACCTAAGAGAACCAAGGAAACTAAATATAGTGTCCTAGAAAAGGGACACAATTTACATAACTTGGTAGATGTTTTACGCAAAAGTACACTGCATGTCAGCGATTCTGATGTAAAATTATGCACTTTGGCCGGATATAATTGTCCTACAAAGTTAGTATTTACGGATTTGCTATGCTAGGATCAACTTCAACTGTGGGAACTGCTCTCTGTTGGGACGAAACCAAGCAAGCAACTGATGTTTTGTGCTCTTCAGCAATCTTTCTAATCTCTGTTTTCTGGCTAAATCTGTCCCACAATCCACACTGTTGTTGGGTTGTGTCGAGGCACGGCTGGGCGTTCACCCTCTCAGTGTTACCTTCTGCTCACAGAACCAACATAAAAAAGATTATGTCCCTGTCAATGTGTCACAGTTCAGTCAATTCAGATTATATTATAAAAAAAGTGTCTATCACGCTACCACATTCACTGCTGCGCGGCTTTGTGGTAGCAGATGGTTTTACAAGTGGGCCTCTAGGAGGCGGCTTAACAAAAGCCTCCAGTGTTGAGAGAAAGAGTGGCTTATTATCTTGTCAGCCGGCAGAAAGACAAAATAGACGGCTACTGTTAAGGCAGCGTGTGGGCACGAGAGGCAAGTAGTATTGTGGGCCTCTTGTAGCATATTCTTCAGATACAATGAGGAGTGTGGAATAACTGGTGAAGGAGACGAGATGATGGGGACAATTTCCCCATCTTTTTCAGACATTTTGACATAGGCGCGTTGGGGAAAGGGAAAAAGGATCAAACGGATAAAAAGCAAAAACGGGGAGCCCAGCAGGCGCAAGCCTCCACACGAGCGCCGAGGTAGCGCAGCCGAGCTCAGTAACATTTCCGGGAGCCCACAACAGACAGAAACACCCTGGAGGAGCATTTAGAGAACCCCCCTCCCCCCCTCTGCTGGACAGACAGGTGGACAGACGGGCGGACGGAGGGACAGATGGACAGAGAGATGGAGAGGGAGAGACCAGTCAGGATAGCCCACCGGTTACTGTTGTAGGAAGGAATGTGGGGCCCCCCGCTCACGGCCACACATTTGTAGGCTAACATCGTTAGAAAGAAGAGGGAGAAGAAGGTTAAGCCAGGGCAACAGAGTAACGTCAAGACACACACACAAGGTTATTCCTAAATCTACGCAGGGAGCCGTTCAGCGCACGGCGGAGCAATGTGATTGGATGAGAAACGCGTCCGCACGCACACTGGTGCTCGGTTGGCACGGCAACTCCTGCAGCGCTAACAAGCCTGGTATTTCTTGTTTTCGTCCAATTTGTGCTTACGTACGCAAAACAGAACGTACAGCAGCATTAACCGGTCCATAATACTGACAAGGGTATTTCTTTTTACGCTAATGCGGATTAATATTATCTGCGTGTGTGTGTGTGTGTGTGTGTGCGTGTGTTGGGCTTGTTACCTGGCGCGGGCAGCTCCAGCTTGGCCCGCCTCAGCTCCGCCATGGAGTTCTGCAGATGCTCGATGACCACGTCGTCGTCGTAGAAGAAGTCTTTGGACAGCGCCACCTGCAGGAACTCCACCAGCTCCTCCATGGGAAGCTTCATGAGGTGCTCTGCGGACCACACACACACACACACACACACACACACACACACATACACACACACGGGGGGGGAGAAACGCATGGTAGGATCGCAGGGTTCCCAGACGCGGCAGCGCGTACCAGCGACGGACAGAGGGGGGCGACAGTCTTACTTTTGTGCAGCTTGAGGACAGTGTAGGACATGGCAGTGAGCACGCGCTCGCCCTCTAGGATGAAGATGTCCCATATCCTCAGGGTCAGGGTGAAGGGAGTCTGAGAGAAAGAGAGAGAGAGAGAGAGAGAGAGAGAGAGAGAGAGAGAGAGAGAGAGAGAGAGAATAAGTAAAGGCAGCAGGTAACTCCCAGGCCCCTCCCACTAGTCCACCAGACTAGCCCACGTGTACGGCTCTTAGACCCGGGTGCGAGGACACACAGACTGGGTGAAGCACTCACTCTGTCCAGGAAGCACTGGAAGAACCACTTCATGGTGTACAGGCTGGTGAAGACCTCTTGGTTATCCTGCCAACAAACCACAAACGCAGGCCCCCGTGAGTGACCCCCATGTGGGGGGGGGGGGGGGGACAGTTCCAACGTGGAGCGCTCCAGGGGCAGAGAGCGAAAGCATCGGCCCCCTGGCCCCCTGCTTTCATCTGCTGCGTGTCCAGACACACACACACACACACACACACACCAGCAGCCCTGGGCGTAGGCGTATGTGTGTGTGTGTGTGTGTGTGTGTGTGTGTGTGTGTGTGTGTGCGTGTGCACCTACCAGGTGTTGTTTGAGTTTGGGCAGAAGT
>JAODLI010000016.1:1969367-1994897 GCA_027575585.1 Percopsis omiscomaycus
ACCTAATAGTTTAAATAATTAATTTTAAGCAATTTTCACCCCCCCCCCCCCCCCCCCCCTCTATTCCCCACCCCTCTTATAGCTTCAACACACTGGTGTTCAGTGGGGCTGTGTAAAAAAAACCACGCCGCGTGTGAGAGCAAGTGAAAAGCGCTATATAAATGCAATGCATTATCATTTGAAATATATATATATATATTCTTTATATAGAGATTCTTTTGTTCAAAACCATCGATACAGACAGGCAGCTATGCTAAGTAACGTCTCCACGGCAATAAACAGAACACTGCCAGGTTAGAAATCTACAGCGAGCTCAAAACACAAGAGGAATACGTCCATACAACAGTATTTTGGTCTGTTTTTTTGGAGGGGATGAAAATAAAGAATTTAAAGTATACTTTCATATAGAGCAATAAAAAAGAAGTAACACCTCAATACTTAATATTAATAACTCTTACTTACTCGTCTGTTTATATTGTGCTCATTGGGAATTTTATATATTTATTTATATTTCTTTTTTCATATATTTATATTGAATTTATAGTGTATGTTTAGTTAGCTTTTACTGTGTTAGCTTCCCTACGGCCTGGATAGGGGTACGTTAGCTAGCTCCAACTGTCAACAGTGCTAGACCTGACCAACACGGTTGGTGAATGGAGACTCTTGGAGGCTCAAGGGCACGTACAGAAAGGCAATGCGTGGCTAATGAGAGGACACTATATGAGGCTGACAGTTAGCACCACCGTGGGTCGAGGAGGGGAGATGGACCCGCTCTGGGAAGCCTTCCAGTGGAGCCGCGTTGAGAGCGAACGCTCATCTAAGGGACCAATGAGCTTTGACAGAGAGAGAGAGAGAGAGAGAGAGAGAGAGAGAGAGAGAGAGAGAGAGAGAGAGAGAGAGAGAATAGACCCTGTAATATACCGTGAGGTCTTCAAGTCAGGCAATAGCTTCTTATTGTCGTTCCTCCTACAATTTATTTGGCCCTCTGAGTCGCTCCTCTAACAGCCGTCCAGAGCCATTAGGATTGGTTTACCTAGTTAGTTATGTGTTATGAGTTCAGTTCTGCCAGGTGCACAGTAACGGTTACCCCTGCCGCCTGCCTGTAGGGGGCAGTCCTGTGCAGGGGGTAGGGGGGGGGGGGGGTGCAGCCTAGGGGTAGCTGGACACAGTGGCCTGCTTCTGGGCCAGCCGGCGCAGCTCCTCCCGGATGGCCTTGATGAGGGAGGCGGAGCTGTGGGCGGAGGGCGAGGCGTCCTCGGGGGGGTACTCCGGGGTTGGGGAAGTCAGGAGGAGGGGCGGGGCCGAGGGTTCCCGCAGCGAGGAGCTGGGCATCTGGAAAACAGAGGAGGAGGAGAACTCGGGAAACGACAGCACCTGCAGGGAGAGAGGAGGACATGAAGGAGGAAGAAAACAGCATTAAAGCTACACTAGTTAACGTGAACAGACACAGAGTCAAACAGGGTCTTTACACCCTGGGGGAGGAACGGGGGTAGGGCAGGATGTTCGAGCTGTAAGTATCCTTGAGAAAGATGTCTAACCCCTACCTGCTCCTTAATACAACTCACAGATATGATTGGACCTGGATTTTTATAGATTTGCTCAAATAAAACGATAATCGTACTTAGTATACCTTTAAATGTTCTCACGGGCACACCCTAGAACCCTACGTGTGTGTGTGTCTTTACACATTGGCTGGTTAAGTGAGCAAACTGTCTTCCTGGAATACTCCTAGACACTAGGTGGCAATGTAGCACAAAACAGACGGGTCACTTACACTCTCTCTGCTGCCCCCTGGCCGGGACAGGTCCTGGTCTGAATGTTGCTGATGCCAGCTGGAGCCAGTGGGGCCCGACACGCTGCGGCCCACACCGGGGTACGCCCCGATCTGACTGGAGAGACCCACCTGGGTCAGGTGATGGAGCTGGGCACCTGGAGACAACAAATCCACCAGGGAGAGGAGTTCATGTATTGAGATGTTACATAAGTAAACTGTATTTTTCTATTTTAAAGACACCTGAATTCAGTATACAGTATGGGTTTGCATTATATCGCATTATATATGTGTTTCTTATAAATGTGCTCTTTAATTAAAGGTCCCTTGTCATAAAATTCATCATAAAAAATAATGAAATAAAAGTTGAGTTGTTTGTGTTGTCTGAGGGGACCCTAAAGGGCTGGACTAACTTTTAAATCTGTCTAACGTCTAATTTAGCCAGAGGTCATCTGAAGAAAAAACAGGTAAAATGAAGCCGGTCAGATTTGGCCCTGGGTGTGACATCATTTCTGGGTTGTAACCAATCATCTCTGACCTATCCTCCCACTCCCAGACTAATCAAGTTAGTGCATGTTAAAAAAGGTGCAGCACCAACTGACACGGAATGATCAATTAGAATTAGCAGACGCTTTTATCCAAAGAGACTTACAATTACATGGTGCTATTACATGGAGCAGGTAGGGGTTAGGTTCAAGGCCTACCTGTAAGGATGCTTACAGGTAGGCCATCTCTGGGGTCGAACCCACAACTTTCTGACTGGGAGTCTGACACCGCTAGACTATCCTGCCCATGTTCAGCTAGAAGGGAGAACAATTCAGTCCAAAATGAAAGTTTGTTTAAATGATATGGGGCTTTTAAGCCTTCCATAACGCCTCTATAAGCACTCCCAAAATGTGCCATAAAGCATCAGTATTATATGTTATGTCTATATAGAGGGGGTTTATAACTGTAGGACATGACACACTATTATAAAATCTATAAACCTAAATCAAATTTGATTGATTGTCCACATAAATAGCATGATTGTATTATCAATCAAAATCCATCTTTAGTAAATAATACACAGCTGAGGAAGTAGTGTGTCTTTAAACACACACACACACACACACACACACAAACAATGCACTGTACCCGTGCTGCCCCCTACAGGCCGTGGCCTCGACGAAGAGGGGGGATCTTCATACTGCCCCCTGTTGGAATATACCGGCTCCTGCAGCTGCTCATTAGTAGAGACATAGCCTCGAGTGCTGAGGCCTTGCCTGTAATGAATTGAATAAAAAACATAAGGTCAATTGCTGGTTCTAATAAGATTCAGTCTCTATCTAGTGATTACTGGTTATTACAATTAGGTCACTTACAGCTACAGTTAAAAGCATTGTAGCATGTATGGTTTAGGCATCTTGCAAATGGAATAAAAATATATTAATATATAAAACAAACTTGAACAAATTAAAATAATTTATTTATAAAACATATAATATAGATAATTGATGAATATATAAATTCTGAATATCATCTGTCAAGCCCCCAAAAGCATCCCTTTGAAAACCACTGCACTAAATGACTGTTATTGTAAAGGTAATGCATGTACTCTCACCTCTGCAGCAGACCTTGGACAGACGTGGGAGACATTCCTAACTCTGCATATCTCTGGAAAAGAGCGGGACAATAGTCAGCAAAAGGCCTGTTGTTTGGAGTTATTTTACTGCCATAAATCATACGGAAAACGACTTGCAAGAGCATGTTTCCTTCATGTCTCACGCAGATTTCCTTTGCTCTCGTGGGAAAATATATATAGTAATATATGTATACAGCTGTATGTATTTTTATTAATCTGTTCGGACTGACTGAAGTACGTCTAAAAAGCTGTTTAAAACCGACGATTTATGGCAGTAAAATAACTCCATACTGTCGGTGTCAGTTATACATTAAACACACATTAAACAACAAAGTTTCCTGCTCTGTTACAGTAGATCAGCTATTTTTTTGTTTTTTTTGCTGGTATTTAAGCTGTTAGCAATTATTTTGAGGATTGAATGATATGTTAATAGGTAATGTACTGTAGGTTGTGAAATGAAATGCTAACTAAGTTAGCCCTGATGACATGCTGCTAACTTACTCTTACTAACAGAATGTGTGATGTATGGCCTATTCAGCTATTGGCAAAATAAATATATGTAAACATAAGGGGGGCTGCCGTCAGAGACACACACTTACCGCAGAGAAGGGGCTGTGGGAGGGGGCGGCTGGGTAAGAGCCCCACTGCCTCCCCGGGGGGCGGGGCTGAGGGGAGGGGCTCGGCAGGGCGGGGCTGATCCCCGTGACCCCGGCGCTGCCCTGCGAGGAGGGAGAGACCAGGGCGAAGGCGTCGTCCAAAAGCGAGTGCATCTGCTGCCGCGCCTCCTCTATAGACGGCTGGGGGGGCATGTATGGAGGCGGGGCGGGGGCGGAGTCAAACACCTCATCGTTGGGGGAGGGGCTTCCCTGATCTGGGGGCAAGTCAGGGTCCGACTGGGAGAGAGATGGGGGGAGATAAGTTAAGATAAGATAAATTAGGTTAAGTTAAATTAAGATAAATCATGTTAAGTTAAGATTGAATTGAATTAGGATAAAATATGAGATTAATAAATTAGACAAGTTAAGATAACTCACCATGTACGCCACATTATTAAATCCCGGATACTTCCTGTAGGTGGCGTTCTGATCGGTGAGTAGCCGGTCTCTGTCCGTATCAGGTAGGCTGCCATTCCCCGGCTGACCTCGACGTCCCCGCGGTGAGCGCCTCCCTCTGGACGTGCACAGAAGTGCAACAAATGAGCCATTCAGTCAAGTCTTTATTACTATTGTTATATCAAAAGTATCAGGATTAAAGTCATATTTCTAGAATTAGAAATAGCTAATTTAGCAGATGCTTTTATCCAAAGTGACTTACAATGAGTACAAGTATTACAAGGAGAAGGTACGGGATAGGAATCTTGCTCAAGGATGCTTCAGTTCCAGGGATCGAACTCATGACCTTCCAGCTGGGAATCGAACACCCAGACCAAGTGTCTTTCACACAAAGTTCCTGGTAAATTACTGGTATTACCTTTCAGGCACCGCTAGTGATTTTCACTATTCACATATGCAGCTACATTCGGTAACATTTCCCTCTTGCGCCCTTTCACACATGCCATGGCAATGCCGGAATAGATGGGGCAAGGGACAGTCCAACAGATGGCGGTAACACTTTATGGATGTCAATTTCCAACCGCCATAAAACTCACCAAAAGAAGAAGATGTAGATATACAACCACCTTCTCAACCAATGTGATGTAGAAACCGCAATTGTTCGCTAGGCACTGGGAACACACCAACTTACAACTTACACAAAGGGCCGGTAATTTGTCAGCCGACAATAGAAAGTCGATAAAGTCTCAATTTGTGCGACATGATCCATTATAACTCTCCAAGAAAGAAGACTAAATATTAAAAACATATACTATGAAAAAGTTGACTGAACTAGTCTTGCCTATCTTGTTCAGATGGTTTTCGAGTTTGCTCAATACTTTTGGACATTTGGTTGCCACAAATAATAATCAAAACATTTTTCTTAACGACTGAAGGGCTAGACAACAAGCCTTCGAATGAAATCATCACAGACTATCAACCTGGAAATGAATGACAGATCTGCCAAACGCAAGCTGATTCTATGACCAAACCATTGGTTCCGTGCAAGAAGCGCCATCTAGTGCTCATTGTGTGTCGGTTAACGGCGCCCCCCCTGTCTGACCTCTTCCTGGAGTCGGTGGCGGCGGGCGGCGAGGGGGCGTCCGTCTGCAGTATGCAGTCCATGTGGTCGTGGGCGGAGCTGTAGAGGCGCTGGGCAGCCCCAGCCGGGCCCGAGCCCTCCCCGTACGCGTCCAGGATGTCGTCCATGGAGGGGAACTCGCACTGTCCTCGCCGCTTGGCGCGCTGCCGCAGCTTGTTCCTGTGGTGCTCGATCTCCGACTTGTGCCTCAGCGCCACCTGTGGGCGAGCACGCATCGCCGCGTGAGCGCACGAGCGGTCGTATTGTGAGCAGAGGCAGGGTTATTGATTACGTTGTGGAGGTATACAGTCTCATTGATCCAGACGATCCTAAAATAGAAAGCTGTATGTGTGTGTGTGTGTGTGTGTGTGTGTGTGCGTGCGTGCGTGCGTGCGTGTGTGTGTGTGCGTGTGCATGTGGTTTGTTATCATACCTTAAACTACCCAGGGAAAGGTGACACGGGACATATTTCCCTGTTTGTAAAAGTGTGTGTACGTACACATATAGGCTTCACTTTCAGTTGACATTGCACTTCGTTTTAACATGCCCTAACTTGATTGGCTATCTACCTGGGAGTGGGAGGAATGGTCAGACGAGATTGGTTACAATCCCAAATGATTTTAGGCTAAATGACTCCTTTGACCGATTTTGAAATGAATTCCAGCCGCTCGGACAACATCAGTGATCACACAAGTGGGAACAAATGGAACTAATGACATCCAGCTAGTTTAGTGTATGGCTGGAACAAACATGGTGTGTGTGTGTGTTGGTTTGTGTGCGTGTGTGTGTTGGTTTGTGTGTGTGCGCGCGCACCTCTGTGTTGACTCTCTCTGTGAGCGTGGGGCTAAGCTGGGACTGCGCCGGGGGGCTGGGCCGCGGCTGCATGGCGATGAGCTGGACCTTGTTGCCCTGGCGACGCGTGCCATCGGACGAGGCCCGCGACAGGCGGTCCACGTGGTCGAAGATGGAGGACGAGGACAGCAGCTCGTCCGGGCCGCTGCCTGAGGCTGCTGGAAGGAGGGCAGACGTCAGGTGGTCCACAGCAGACTGCATGCCACCATTTCACAAAGGTTCATTCGTTTTCAAAGCCTTCTTATTTTATTGTATTTATATTCTAATCTGTCCCTGGATATCAAGCACAAATAATTATATTATATTTATTATATATTTATAAAATAATGTATAAAAACAAACTAATTAAAATGAAAAAACATAAAAGGTTTTTCAAACAAAATATAAATTCTACAAAATATTGCAACAACATGAATCAGTGTTTTTTGACGACACTATCAGATACACTGTAATTCTATATGTTGGTAATGTACAGTATTTAGAAGGTAAGAACAGTACCGTTCTTACTCCTCCCTGTGGTCCGGAGTACAAGACAGGCAAAGAGACACCATGAGACAAGAGAGAGAGAGAGAGAGAGAGAGAGAAGACAAGACACGTTCAGGTTAACACAAAGACCAAAATAACTCTCTACCTTCCTCCGTCTCTCTCTCTCTCCTACTCTCTCTACTTCTCTCTCTCTCCCTCTCTCTGGCTAATGTAGCTCTTTAATCAAGTGCTGTGCTGCTGACTCTGTAAAAACTCATCTCTAAGGATGCACACACACACACAGTCACTGTCCTACATACACACACACACACACACATATATATATATATATATATATATATATATATATATATGCTTACCCTAAGTTTTTAGGACATGCACACACATGCACGCACATAGGCACACGCTCACACCAACACACACTCACCTCTACTTCTCCTTGATTTCTTCTTTTTGTTTTTGGACAAAATGCTTATTATATATAAATGATATAAAATAGTTTCTTTCTTGCCATTTTTGGGGGTCTTCCGGTGCTGCTTGCCCTCGCTGGGCGTGGCCGCGGGCCTGGTGCTTTCTTCCGCGGACTCCCTGCCACTCGATTGGTCGCTGCCCAGCGAGTCCCCGTCCGACGGGCTGAGCCTGGCCAATCACAGGTGGGGGATGGTGTCACATGATGTCCTCTCCCTTTCATTATGTAACCCATCAGTAACTGTCATGTTGTAATGGAGGGTTCAACTGACAAACGTGACGTAACCCACGCAGACCCTTTTATGCAGACAGTAACTTTAGTAATATATGTAAATGTATCTTTAGGACACATGTATGTGCTTTATTAAAAGCTTTTATGAGCAATTACAGGTAATCAGCAATCAGGTCATTTAGCAGACAATCTATCCAAAGTGACAGTTGTATTAGTAGTATGCAGTAGGATGCAGTAGGATGCAGACAGGTAGTGATGGACAGCTAAGAGTGCATGTGTGTGTGTGTGTGTGTGTGTGTGTGTGTGCGGCCGACCTGCCCCTCCGCCGGCCAGACCGGGGCTCCTTGGTGGAGGACCCCTTGGACTTGGGGGTGTTGAGGTCCCCTCCGTCGGAGTGCGCGGCCTCCTTGACGGGCGGCGGCAGGGGCCCGGGCTCCTGGATCACCATGATGTCGTCCTTGCTGTGCTGGCCCAGGTGCAGCTTGGCGAAGTCAAAGCCCTTCACACTGGGCGCCTGGAGCTGGGGAACCGCACACACACACACACACACACACACACACACACACACACACACACACACACACACGGTGAAACAGACTTTCCGGGCAACTGTCTGAGAGCGTGTGTGTGTGTGTGTGTGTGTGTGTAATGACACCTTCTGTCTCTGCTGGATGGTGTTGATGGCGTCCGGCTGGAACTCCAGCTTCTCAGAGCCGCACAGCTTCCAGTAGAGGATGATGATGATGAAGACGGCCAGCAGGACGGGTACCACCACGCCCACGATCAGCCAAACGCTGCTGCTCTGGGTCTCAGACGGGGGGACGGACAGGGTCTCCACAGCTGGACGCCATGGCGATGGGTTAGTTATTGTTTAGAAACAATAATGACAGACAGACAGAAAGACAGACAGACAGGCAGACAAACAGACAGAGTCGGACAGACAGACAGGCAGGCAGACAGGCGGACAGACAGACAGACAGACAGACAGGCAGACAGACAGACAGACAGTCGGACAGACAGACAGGCAGACAAACAGACAGAGAGACAGACAGGCAGACAGACATACAGACAGGCAAACAGACAGAGAGACAGACAGGCAGACAGACAGACAGACAAACAGACAGACAGGCATACAAACAGACGGGCAGGCAGACAGGCAGATAGACAGGCAGACAGACAGACAGACAGACAGGCAGGCAGACAGGCGGACAGACAGACAGACAAACAGACAGACAGGCATACAAACAGACGGGCAGGCAGACAGGCAGATAGACAGACAGGCAGGCAGACAGGCAGACAGACAGGCAGACAGACAGGCAGACAGACCGGCAGGTAGACAGGCAGACAGACAGGCAGACAGGCAGACAGACAGACAGACAAACAGACAGGCATACAAACAGACGGGCAGGCAGACAGGCAGACAGACAGACAGACAAACAGACAGGCAGACAGGCAGATAGACAGGCAGACAGACAGACAGGCAGACAGGCAGACAGGCAGACAGACAGTACTCACCCTGGGCCAGAGGTCTCACCACACGGTGGCCCAGCACTATAGCAGCTCTCTGCAGGTCCAGGCGGTTCAGGGCGGCGGCCGTGGCCTCGGCAGGGACCCGGTCCCCACCCGGACCCTCCACGAAGTACAACACCTCCAGGGGGCGCTCCGCCCCAGATAGCTTGGCTACCCGCACCACCTAAGGCCAGCACACACACACACACACACACACACACACACACACACACACAGACACACACAAACACAAACACACACATTATTAGAATAAATATACACAATAGCTTTCAAAATGTCTATGTATGTAAATTATGAATTTATAAATCTTGTAGAATAGAGAGAGAGAGGGGAGGGGGGAGAGAGAGACAAATAGAGAGAGGGAGAGAGAGAGAGAAAGAAAGAGAGAAAGGGAAGGAGCAAGATAAAGGGAGAGAGAGAGAGAAAGAAAAGGAGAGGGAGAGAGATAAAGGGAGAGAGAGAGAGAGAGAGAGAGAGACAAAGACAGAGCCCACCTGCAGACTGCTGTTGCCCACAGCGGTGGCTCTCCTCCCCCTCCTCCTGCCCTCAGCCAGCCCCTCCTCCAGCAGGAGAGCCAGCCGCCTCTCCAGGTGAGCCCTGAAGCTCCGCTCTGCCACAAGCTGCTCCTGCACCCCCAGCAGCACTGAGACACGCACCCACGCGCACCCACACACACCCACACACACACACACACACACACACTCACTCAGGTGTGTATTCAGCCTCGACTCTTCTCTGTCCTGGCGTTGTATGGTGTGTTAATAGGTAATGTGTGTTGTGTAATGTATAGCTAAGTTAGCCCTGATGACATGCTGCTGTCATTATTCAGAATGTTGTTTGCTTACGATAACTGTTATAAGACCTACTCAGCTATTGACTCATTTACTGATTGTAAGTTGCTTTGGATAAAAGCGTCTGCTAAACGCTGTAAATGTACAGTAAATGTACATGTATTTATCCCTTCACTGTATCAAACGCCTTGGGAATGCCTGTGTTTGGGATCAATGTCCTGTCACATGACCATCACTCATGGCTCCTGCTGACAGCTCATATGGAGGCCAGGCCTGGACAATACGCCCTGACACACACACACACACACACACACTCAACACCTTCCTCACCTGTGCGAACCCACGTGGAGCGTAGGTGGTGGGAGGTGTTCAGCTCAGGGTAGTGGAAGGCTGCAGACACACACACACACACACACACACACACACGCATACACACACACACACACACACACAGACAGACACACACACACACACACACAGAAACGTAGGTTAGATTTTTGTGTGTAATGCAGTGTGTGTGTGCGCGTGTGCGTGCGTGTGTGAGACCCACGCTCGGCGATCTGCAGCACAGGGAAGCCCAGGTAGAAGCTGAACTCCACCACGCTGAGCTTCCTCAGGTGTTCGCTGACCTCCGACCCCGGCAGGTAGCCCCGCCCGTCACGCACAGCGAAGGTGATGTCTACTGGAACCTTCTGCGCGCCCGCTGGCCTGGCCACGCCCATGGTGATGTTCAGGAGCTGAAGTGCACACACACACACACACACACACTTATCATAAAAAATAATGATACCTATTTAAATACAATCACTTCAAAACCAAACATTGTAACTTAACTCTTAGCTCTACTTTGTTCTGCCTACCCTGATAGACCAACCTCTGCTGTTTGACGTAAATGTATATCAGTATATGTATATCAGCCCAGAAATGATCAAAAGTGCAAATGGAAAGTCCTTCATGAATAGCCAATAGGATGATTCATCTGTACTACCTCAATCAGAGATAAATAGTGTGTACCTTAAAGCTAGGTGTGTGTCTATAAATATGATCAAAAGTGCACATGGAAAGGCTTTCATGAATGGCCAGTAGGACGAATCATTTGTATTCCCAGTGATAAATAGCGTACAAACCAAGTTCGAGGGTGCACCTTCAAGCTAACCCTCCTGCCACCCACCTGCACAGTAATGTTGCCCGGTTCCTGAGAGCGCCTGCGCGTCTCCGCGTACGCCATCAGCAGCCCTCTCTCCACCCGCTCGCTAAAGTCACACACCCGCACGTCCACGTGGCTCGGCACGAACTGCAGCACGGAGTGGACCCGGAACCGGAGGTCGGGCGCGGCGAAGAGAGGCGCGACCGCGGGCGCGGGGCCGGGGGTCCTGGTGGGCTGACGCAGAGCGTTGACGACGGACATCGCCGTGAAGATGAGCGGTCCAGACACGGCGCGGAAGGCGAAGCTGGACGGTGTACGCAGGAACTGGCGGAGAAAGGCAGGAAGTGGTTTAAACAGTGCTATAAGTCAAACATACCGTCCACAAAAGTGTGTGTGTGTGTGTGTGTGTTTGAGGGGGGGGGGGGGCAGTGTGAGCCAAGGAGTCCTGTATGGGAAGGAGCAGAGAGGAGTGCAAACCCGACCACTCATGTCAATAGTAATACACCAATTGCTGATTGCAGTATTTTAGAGATTCACCTGAAGCTCTACGGAGCGGTTGAACTCCCTCTTCAAAATGTCCCGGACATGATTGAAGCCAGCAGAGGAACCTCTGGAGCTTACTAGACCAGAGAGAGTAGGAAAAGAGACAGAAAGAGATTGTTTTTGAGAGCTAGTTGGCAGCATGCAGGCTTAAAAGCCCGGCATCAGAACTGTACATAACAGACACATGTTTTCACATTACTTCTATTCTTGTTCTCAAACAAAGAATGGAACACTGTTTTGAAAAAGAAGGGATGTTTTGGGACTAAATATGGGATACATTATCGCTCTGCCTCCTACTGGCCAGAATTACACACTACACCTTTAATAAAAACAAATAGTATATATTAATATATATATATATATAATATAATATATAATATTATATTATAATATTAATAATAATGTCATCGTACCCACTCTGACCAGGTACATCTCAGGCCTGGTGACGTTGCACAGATACTGTCTGGCGGAGGGCGTCTGGGCCACTCTGGGCGTTGTGGCCGCTGGCGACCTGGTCAGGCTGATCACCGTGATCTGCGTTGTCGTGGCAATGGCCGTTGTGGTGGTGCGGGGAGCCTTGGTGGTGGTGGTGGTGGGCCGGGTGGTGGAGGGGGTCTTGGTTGCGAGCGGTGGCCGGACCTCCACCAGCTCCGGGGGCCTCCTGGGCGGTGCGGGGGGCCCGGGTGGGGGCGGGGCTCTGCTGGTGGTATTGGAAGGCGGCCGCGGGGCCGGAACACGCCTGCCCGGGGGTGTGGGGGCGCGGCCCTCGGGCCGGGGGCCCTGGGGGGTTGAGGGGGTCCACGCGGCGGGTCCTGGCGACGGAGTCGGGGTCCCCCGGCCACCCTGCAAGGTGGGGAAGAGGGCGTGGGGCGGCGTCGGCCCCACCGGGGGGCGCTGGGGCTCCCGGCCGGGGGCAGGGGCCGAGCTGGGCGACGACGGGCGAGCGTGCCCGTGGGTGTGCGTGTGTGTGTGTGTGCGTGCAGTGGTGGGCGTGGGGGCGATGGGCGGCGTAGCGTCTGTCTGGTTGAGCCCATGTCTTTCTCTCTCCCTCTCCCTCTGCCTCTCCCTCTGCCTCTCCCTCTCCCTCTCCCTCTGCCTCTCTCTCTCCAGCAGGTTGCTATGGTACTCCAGGCTGTTCATGTCGGGCAGCAGCAGCTCGGTGGGCTCCAGGGGCAGCATGTCCTCCAGGTCGTAGTCCTCCGACCCCGCCCAGCCGGGGAAGGCGTCCGGCCGGGTCGGGGGCAGCGGGAGGGAGGGGGTGGGGGTTGAGGTGGAGGGAAGGAGGGGTCGGGAGGAGAGGGGGAGGGTGGGGCGCGGGGGGAAGGAGTCGTCATCGTAGGAGACGCCCCCGGGGTTGTCGTCGTCATCGTCGCTGCCGTAGGGACGGGAGGGCAGGGGCGTGGCCAGGCCCAGGTCCTCGCCGTCGGGCACCATGAAGGACAGCGTCTCCAGGTAGTCCCCGGACCCCCAGGCGTCCTCCAAGGAGGGCGGGGGGCCGCCCTGTTCCCAGGGGGGCGGCGGGGGCGTGAGGGTGGGCTGGCTGTAGGGGGGCAGTGGGGGGGCGTGGCTGGGCGACAGCAGGTCCGGGGGTCTCAGGAGGAGGTGGATCCCCTGGGCGCCCCCGTCGTCACGGTAACCGCCCTCCTCCTCCGGCGGGCTCGAGCCAGAGGGAGGGGAGGAGGAGGATGAGGATGATGAGGATGATGATGACGACTTCAGCCCACCTAGGGGGAGAGAATGAATGGTAACCATGGTAATGTGTGTGAGAAACATTACTAATAATATTTGTAATATAAAATATATTATATAGTATATTTCCAGCTCCGGTTAATGTTTAAAGAAACATTATACACGGCACATAGAGTAATAGATACAGTAGAGACAGTAGATGGACTAATTCATAATTTAGCGTATTTATCAGCGTGTTGTGTTCCTTTAAGTGTACCAACAGCAACCCTCCGCTGTCGTCCCCTTAATCTCTCTCTCCTTCTCGTCCTCCTTCTATTTGTCACTCCCCCTCACACACACACACACACACACACAGCAATAAGCAATGCCTCAGATTTGTATTGTCTTTATGAGCTGTATACGGGCTTCTAAAAACAGCATTCACACAATAAAAAGCCTTTGAGATCAATAGAAATTAAAGTCCCTCTCCCTCCCTCCCTCTCTCTCTTTCTATCTCTCTCTCTCTCTCTCACACACACACACACGTCCTCCTCCAGCCAGCCATGACTGAGAGCCTTTCACATGGTGCTGTGTGTGTGCGTGCGTTGCCGTGGTGACGTGGCGCTGTGCAGCAGCGTCATTGGTATGCTGCAGACACACCGACCGAGCTCGGCCAAGAGGCACTCTGACACACACAGATGAACTAAAACATGCATGTGTAGCCATAGCGGAGGCGAGATACAGAAGAGAAAGAGGGATCGATTGGGAGTGAAAGGAGAGATGGGGGGGTGGGGGCGGTAAAACGGGATGGTGTCGAGAAACAAAATTACAAAGCGGGAGAAAGACCAGACTGGAGGCTGCATTTCTAAGAATAGCATCCTACAGCGCCGCCTCGTGGTCGACCCGCGCCTCCCCAACGCCGAAGGCGATGACCTGGAGATGCATCACTTAACTTAAAAGTGTGTGTGTGTGTGTGTGTGTGTGTGTGTGTGTGTGTGTGTGTGTGTGTGTGTGTGTGTGTGTGTGTGTGTGTCTGTGCTTCTTTTGAAATCCATAGATTTTCCATATTTAATTTAACTGTAGTTTAACGTTAGACAACTCTACAGCTGATGATGATGATGATGATGAACTCTACAGCTCACTTAGATCGAGAACTAGATGGGCTACTGTAGCTTGAAGAAATACGGGAAATAACGAGAAATGAACATCGCTGCCATCTTTAACAGACAGCACACAGAGACGATTAAAATTACGTTCTACAGTAGACTGCAGTAACGCGGGTTTTACCTGCAACAGGTGAGCTTGTGGTAACCATGGAAACCAACATGCCAGCTGCCAGCAGCAGCGCACCAACCGTGCGTGGGCACGGGGAGATTCTCGGGTGCATCCTTGCGCCCGCGACCGCCGGGCTCACCGGTTCCATGGCGTGCGCCAGTCAGAGTCGGCGTAAACGTTCGTGTGAAGCCATCCCTCCTCAAACGGCCGGCGCGAGCCCATTACCGCAGCGTGCTTGTGTGCGGCCAGGAGGCCCTGGGTGAAAAAAACAATAAACAGATAGACAGGTAGATTATCTCAATTTTTGGCAGGTGAAGTTATTTCTGCTCTATTTCTGCTCTGACGTGACGCGGCAGACAGGGACGATATCGTCCCCCGGCGTCTCCCAGCGTGGCACGTCGCTCTCTCGCCTTCGTAGTTGACTGACTGACCCCATTACCCAGGCATGTAGATAGATAAGCCTATGTCTGCCGGCCGCATCTGAGGGCATCGGGCCCGTCCACACGGCCCGACTAACGCATCGAACGGCATCCCCAGCGATTCTACCCAATAGTTTAACGAGATGATGTTGCTCATGGCAAATTGTAGGCCAATCCTAATAATTAGCATCTAGGCGCGAAATCCCCACCGTGCGGTCAAGACCCCACAATTTCATGTAGCTGAGAAACGGGGGTTCACATTACAGACGAGTCAATCGTTCGCGTTACCTACATTTTATCCGTTAAGCGTTTTCTCCGCCTGCATCTTAGCCTATTTAATAGACACCAGCCAGATAGTAGGCTATAGCTACGTAAAGGAGGAGGAACGCTTGATCGAACGTATAGTAACACAAAATGCAGACTTTACGAGAGAACAACGATTTGATGACAAGCAATGGTAATGCGTTCGTTCGCCTCTAACGTTTCTGCATAATCGTATTTGTTACTATTGGAATGAAACCTACCTGCCATCCTGAAGATGCGGTACGGGCGCGTCACGCCTCTCCCACGGACGCGCGGTGCGCGCTCCCTGCGAGGCGAGGAGGGAGAGGTATCCCTGAAATCCGGTTGTTTATTTTATTTTTATTTTTTAAACGTTCTTTATTGCTCCTCCGATGCCTCGTAGCCTAGTCGTAGGAGCGCTGCAGTGCACTGCTCTCCGTGCATTCAATCGTCTCCGTGGAGAATTGTCACTGTATGAAGTCCTCCGGTTGTATTTCGTCCAAGCTCCCGGTGGCAGGCGTTGTGAAACCGCTCAGATTCAGGGCACGTCTCGTACCAGTCCATGCCCCGTACGTTCCAGCTGCCCGCTAATCGGTTGACCAAAATCTACAATTCAAATCCTCTGTGTTTTTATTTCCTCGGCAGTGAATGAATGGTCTCTTCACATTTCACACAGGGTCGTTTGACTGGAGGATTTCGCAGAAAAATCGATCGCAGCCCAGACATCCTCCTTGACAATTAATGGGTAGCTTAGATACTGTAGCCTGCCAGAGCCTACCTTATTCGTGTCGCTCACTGTATGTAGCCTACTTAAGATCCTAAATGACACATAGACGTTTTCCTTTCCTCTCCCTTTAAGACAAATTAGCAGACAATGGCGAGGTAAACCAATTTAAAAACGGAACTAGTGCATTCCTGAAAAGTGATCACCAGTGCAGGTGTGAAACGTCAAATGCAACTCCTACACACATTACCAACTAATATAAAGTAAAAATAATGAACTTGGGCTTTCCCTTGAATTCGGATGAATGAACATAGATGATAAAACTTTCCACAATGCTTTCTTTACGGTTACGTTTGACACGTTTATTGATTTACAGTGACTGTTGTTTGGCTTATACAGTGAGTACAATTACTTGTATGAATCTTGCTCAAGGATACAGGTAGGCATGGTATGTTTTGGGATCAAACCCGTGACACTATCGGCTGTGAGTCAACCACTACACTATACTGCGTTCAAATGTAAAATATCTTTCATAAATTGCACTAATCTCACTCATCAAGTTATTAATTGTGTTTTCATATTTATATATATTTATTTGTTGTGCTTGTTTGCACTATTCCTGTCAACCTTGGCTGCTATGAATTTTCCTAGGGGAGTGTGATAACTGTGGACCCCTGTGGCTATAGCATAATTAATAACGCTAGTGTAGATGGAAATTCTAAAAGGAGGTAACCACTGAGGTAAACCATATGGGAGGTAACCATGGATGTATTAATAACACATTTCTTCTTCCTTCTCTGAAGTTATATGGCAGTTGGCATCCTTAAGGTTGAATTACTGCCATCATCTAGAGATCAACCCTACATTTTAATTTCCCTATTCCCTCAATATTATTTATATTACCCAGTTTTCCCCACGAAACAAATATCTTCCCCCTGATGAAATACCCGTTTATAACTTAAGTCCTTATAGGCAAGTCTGGCAAGTCGGCAGCCATCTTGATAACGCCTGCTGGCAGTTATTTCGGGCTAACAAGATCAGGCCCCTATCTAAATGAACGGGGAGAGAGACATAACTGCTGTTTCAATGGTCACAGGGACCTAAAATCTGCATGTATAAAATCACCAGTAAAATCTGATAAAAAAAAAACGCTTAAAAAGTTTATTGACTTTCCCCTAAAATAAGGTTTAAAAAGCTTTTTTCCCACAAGTATTACTTCTACTATGCATGCGCAAGGTCAGTGCAACCACACAATTGGCTTAATAGGTTTCCTGGTTCGCATACAACCGCAATTTTTGGTGTTATGGACTTCTCCCATAGAGTTCTATTCAGGATTTTTAAGTGTCTATCTCTTATATAATGTCTCTGGTATTACATTATTCTCCGTAACTACACCATCACGTGTAACAAATGTCCAATGCTGTAGATGCTATTTGGACCACATGGGGGTGTGTGTGCGTTATATCCTTCTGTTAAATTTTTATTTTTCAAATTCGCCTGCTCATTTATTTCTAGTTTTAGTCTCTATATTTCTTTTCAGTATGCATGCTGTTAAATATTTGTGTTATTATTATTTTGGAGTTTGTGTGTGGGCCACTAGGCTAGAAATTTATTTACCAGTATCTTGAAATAAACATTGTTGAGGAGTGTTGAAAAA
Organism: Percopsis omiscomaycus; assembly: GCA_027575585.1. Taxonomy (NCBI): domain Eukaryota; kingdom Metazoa; phylum Chordata; class Actinopteri; order Percopsiformes; family Percopsidae; genus Percopsis; species Percopsis omiscomaycus. The sequence goes on from JAODLI010000016.1 coordinate 1,987,006, forward strand.
GTGAATTCACTTTATTTGTGCATCTTCTGTAGTCTCTTCTCCGGTTTGACTTCATTTCTGTAAAGAAGGCATTACAGCGAGTCTTACACACAAAGGAACTGGGACTTAAATGCCTTAAAGGTACCCTTCTTGGTTGTGTTACAGCACCCACAGAAACCTAGATTTCAGCTCACTGTTTATGTTTGGGACAGAGAGAGCCTTCAGGAGATCTTCAGTGGGAGGGGTTGAGGGGAATTAACGCCAATACTGGATTCTACCACAAGGTCAATTGGGAACACAAATCGAGAAGAGCTACTTTAAGTGCTTGCTCAAGGGTGATCTAATGTCTACTGTATTTCTTTGTAACAGTGATATAGTATATATGAAACCAAGAGCACTCCACTCCACTCCTCATTTTCATTTATTTGTTCCAGAGTATGTCACAGAAACTAACCTGTTTCGTCTGGTAGTCTGGCTGTCAAGCCGAATCCTAGGTAAAGTCAGTTTACCACTTTTTTTAAAGGGAAGGAAGGGGCTGAATGTTGGCTGGAAGGCAGCAAGCCAAGCAGGCCTTTCAACGTCTAAATGCACTTTAGCCTTCTCCACCTTTCCTGAGGAACCTCTCAGGTATGTCTTGTTCATTAACACTGGTTTGTTCTTCTTCACTTTGTTATCTGCGGAGGGAGAGGAAGAAGCCGCTCTGACAGGGCCTGGTGTGCAGAAACATGCCTGGCGTTCCACCGGCGTCTTGGTATCTGCAGAGCTCACGGAGGAGTGAGATCTCCACGCTTTACGTTGTTCAACCACCGTCAATGCCTGCCGGCTCAGGTGAGCCTGGTTGCTTCCATCATTCATCACAGAGTGGAGGTCACGGCCATATTCACCTCCTCTCAGGTCTTTCCCGGGTTTGGTCGTCTGTTTGCTTTTGGTCTTCCATTTTCGTTTGTGCATGGATGCATAAGACGGATGGTGGCCAGCGGAATCTTCTGTTTCGTCCTCAAACTTATCCTTGAGGGTGGGAAGGACAACAGTGTGCTTTCGGATCGGTGAGGTCCGAGCGGGGGCTTTTCTGGCGGTGGTTGTGGGGTTAGGTTTAGAGAGAGTGCGAGTCTGGCGAGACTGTCTAATCCTCTTCATTACGGCATTTGTGCGCTCATCCTGGATGGCACAAAGTTGGGCTGCTCTGGCCATCAATCTTTCCCTCTCTGCCCTCAGTGAAATAGGGATTGCGGACATCCTGAATGAGCCACTGGCTGTCTTCTCCTCCATAACTGAAATAAAAAGAATGAGTTTAATGTTAATAACCTGTCAATGTTGACATTCTACACAGTGTAAGCCTACAGTTTTCATGAACAAGACATTAAATAAGCTAAATCTTAATTTAACAACGGTGAACAACTGTGCAATTACATTACAGAAAAATACAATTTTGTCAGGTTATTTGGTATATCTTACCGCTATTTTCATTATTTAAGCAAAAGTACACGAGTGAGAGATACAATTCGCAGAGATGTTGAATGTCTTTTAAAGTCGTATAGTTACCTGCAAACTGTCACCTTAGTTACGGGCCAGAGTTTAATACTAAAAGTCAATCTGCGCGTAAACCGCCATTGGGGAATAAGCTTTTTCATTTTAGGTAAGCTTTCTGTTTGACAACCACTACACGCGACGAACAATTTGAACGCTGAAACGTCATTTTAACGGAACCCTTTACTGCAGTTAATCTGGGCAGTTTGCTTTTCTAAAATATTTTGGTCTTCTTGCTCTCCCGTAGTGTTGTCATTTTTTTCAAGATGGCGGCAGGTGGCAGCTGATCTACCCATATGACTTTTTAAAAATCTATTATCGATTATTAAGAACAAATTGGTGGCCTATATGAAAGGAGATATATTTAAATGATACGTCATATTTTAATGCAGCATTCAAACGGGAAGAATGACATTTATTTACGTCACCGGACGACGTTGGCGTACGTATGCCACCTGACTACTGGAGTGCATTTCTTTATCAAATTTGAAAATATCACCAGGCATTTAAGTCACCATGACTGAGGTACAGCGAGAGGACGAGCTCCGTCCCGTGCCACGAGAACAGGCCATCCTGGAGAGCTTCTTCACCCAGCTGGGGATGTTCTCCTTCGACAGGGCCAAGGACTACGTGGAGAAAGAGAAGGACAACAGCAAGAGTGCAGGGGCCATCTGGGCCGCTCTGCTGGCGGCCCTGGCTCACTGTGCCGCCGCAGAGAAAGCCTACCACAACATGACATTCCTCGGACAGAAGCTCGGTAACGTGTTTAACCGAAGGGTTATGTGTCGCAGGTGTCATGCTGAAACGGTTTCCCTTGCCAATCTTGATCTGTTGCTTCTACTAAAGGAAGATAATAAAAAATATATTAAATAATATATTAAACTAATAAACCAAGGATGGTGGCGTTATTTTTTAGAAAGTTCTAGAAAAGAAAGGTGTGATAGGTGAAAGAACGGTATGGTTTCAGTAGGTAGACAACAGATGGCGCTATAAGCACTTGGATGATAAATACAAGTCAACCATTTTCATCTGATCATTACGTCATGTTATATTCCCCTCCCCCCGCCCTTGCAGGTGGCCAGTCCTTCTTCAGCCGCAAAGACTCGATCCGCAACATCTACACCTCCCTGTACAACGAGCTGCGGAAGGTGGTGACGATGGGGCGCCACGCCCAGCCCAGCTCTGCGCCCTGCCTGGAGGACCTGCTGTCCCACCTCTCGGAGCAGCTGTGCCACTTCGCCCAGGCCCGCATGGAGATGGCGGACCTGTACGAGAAGATGTACTCGCTGGGCGCCCAGAAGAGCGTCAACTCGGAGGAGCTGGTGACCACGTTGGAGGCCGTCCTGCAGAAGTACAGCTCCAGGTGAGACCCCCCCCCCCCTGTGGTTCACAATCACTTACAGTTGGGTAATTTCACAGACGCTTTTATCCAAGCGACTTACAATGAGTACAATCAATATTAGTATTACAAGGAGCAGATGAGGGTTAGGCATCTTGCTCAAAGATGCTTACAGGCAGGCCAACTTCAGGGCTCGAACCCATGACCTTTCAGGTAAAAGATGGAGCTGATTAGGAATAGATTGTGTGGTAGAAAAAGATGAAGAGATACATTGGAGAAGACCAGGAAGGACAGAGACGCTATGGTGTGGTGAGCGGGAGGATATTCTGCTGACTACAACCAACACAGGACTAGCCCAGTGTCCCCGGGGACGCCCGAACCAGCCAGCTTGAACCCGTTTCCTGAAATAGGTGTACGAGCTGCGTACAAACACCCTGTAGCAGGTCACGGTCTGACGCAGCACGCTCCAGCGAGAAGGTGGCTGCTCAGCCTGCAGTGTCCTGGACAGCCTCAGAAAGCTCTCGGTATGATTCCCTCTCTCCCTGCTACGAAACGGGTAGGAGTACTAACTCAAAGGTGAACTGAGCAACGTTTTACAATTACAATGAGGTCATCCAGTATAGGGGAGGCTTTTATCCAAAGCCACTTACAATGAGTACAATTACAAGTATTGCAAGGCATCTTGCTCAAGGATGCTTACAGATTGGCCAACTCCGGAGCTGGAACCCACGACCTCCCGGCTGGGAGTTGAACACCCAGACCACTAGACTATCCTGCCCCTGCGGGTTTTTGTCCTGCGTACAGACGCACGTACAGTACTGTATATAAAAGAGACGATTGGTTGTGCGAGAGAAAGTACCTGATACATGCACAACTACCCCCCGCTGTCTCAGCATTGTAACCTCCTCCCTTCATCATGTGTCAGCATTGTACATGTGCCCCCTCTTTATCTTGATTGATTACCATTGTAAACTGCCTTCTCTGTATCTAGACCCCTCTCTACACCAGTAGTAAGACAGTAAATATCATTAGATGTCTTTTCTTCCTCATATTCAAGGACTCAGAGCTGACCACTAAGCTGCCGTCTTCCCTCTAGGTTCCACCACCCCATCCTGGGCCGTGTGGAGGAGAGCTTCCAGACAGAGGTGGACGTGGTGACCCAGCTGCTGCGTTGCCAGGCCCAGGTGTCGGAGTGGCGCTTCCTGCCCGCCCTGCTCAGCCTGCACAGTGCCAACTCCAAGCTGGCGGCATGGGGCCAGCTCCTCCAGCGGCAGAAGGAGACGCGCAAGCACCTGTTCGGGGGCCAGTCCCAAAAGGCGGTGCAGCCGCCCCACCTGTACCTGTGGCTGCAGCGCTTCCAGGCCGCCCTGATGGCCAAGTTCAGCTTCTATTTCCACGAGGCGCTGAGCCGGCAGACGGCGCCGGCCGACATGAGAGCCCTGACGGCACGCACAGTGCCCGACTACCACGGCAAGATCTGCTCCTTCGTCCGCAAGCACGACGCCCACAACGTGTCGCTGGTGTTTGACAACCGCGGCTCGGACAGCTTCCAGGGCCACGGCTACCACCACCCGCACTCGTACCGCGAGGCACCCAAGGGCGTGGAGCAGTTCCCCGCCGTGGTGTCCCTGCCGTCGGGCGAGCGGCCCCTCACGCACTGGCCCAACGTCATCATGATGATGGGCGACCGCGCCGCGGAGCTCAACGCGCTGGACAAGGTGGTGCACTTCTACGACGACAAGGTGCAGAGCACGTACTACCTGACGCGGCCCGAGCCCCACTTCACCCTGGTGGTGATCTTCGACGGCAGGAAGTCGGAGAAGGACTCGCACATCGCCGCCTTCCTGCACGAGATCTCGGGCTCGCTGCGAAACTCCAAGCCCTTCACCACCCTCAAGCCCGGGTCCAAGGGATGAAACTAGAAGCAACCTGCTTCACGTATTGTGGGTTGACCTTTTGCACATCATTTCCTTTAGCTGACTAAAAAAATGTTTAGATTTTTTTTTTATAGTTTTGTCCTAGAATCAGGTTTTTATTTAAAGGGTCCAACTCTTTCTTTAACTGTGAAGTCGGGTCCAGACCAAAGATGTGTTCAGGCTGTCCCCCAAAGCCTTTTGTAGATGCTGCTGGTGCTAAAACAAGCTTGATTTATCAAGTATTTTTAACTACTTTGCAGCATGTGAGATTTTGAACATTGTTATCCTCTTTATTTTGAGCTGTACATGTTGCCGTTTATTAAAATGAAATTCCGGGGTGATTGATGTTGCACCTTTATGATTCCAATGTTTCTGTGTGTAAAATAAAAAGATTGCTTTATATATAATGCACTTCTGGTCTTATAGAAACTTTCTTACATAAATACAGACGGCAAAACATTCAGTTAAACATAAAATGTAACATCTAAAAACACATCCATCTTCAAGAAAACACAGAGTCACTTTATGCTTGAATGCTAATTTATTCAGGTTGATTTATATATAAATACAACACATCGATACAGTTCATTTTGGCTATATGAGCTCATCGTTGGACGGCTCAGTTTTAAAATACTGCAACACTAACAGACAAAAACCATTTCCTTTATCATCAAACACATTCAGAGAAACCTTCCTTGTAGTTAAAATGCACCAACATGTTATGATGCTACATGCCAAGTACACAATCCTATACATCAAAGTGCAATGTCACAATGGGTTAATGCTAGAATTCATAATTCAGTAGACTACTAAACACTTTATGATTATTTCATTCGGAGTGCTGCTGTTCTTCGTTCAGGACATGCGTGGGTGGATTCACAACTCCCCAAAATAAGACAAGAATAAAAAAAGGCACTTTCACATATACACACACACACTCACGGACACACAGAGACAAAGATGAACATCCATAACCCATCCCAGCAATATATGCCACCACACACACACACACACACACACAAGCGCACGCATCCGATACCAGCCTAGTTGGAGGCCACATTCTGTGTGCTGTTCAAGTTTTTGTGGGCATTCGACACAGAGCCCCACCCTGTTAGCTTACTGTGGATTTAAGGTTAATTAGTGACTTCAGTGAAACAACCATTAAGACTTTTTTTTTTAAGCACACACACACACACACACACACTCAACTGAGTGACATGCTTTTTACACTGACATACACAGTCGAAAAACTCCCAGGAAGGAGCGCATATGCACACACACACACACACATCCCCACCTTGCACGTGTTCCGGAACTCAAGGCAAGCATGAATAATCTATCATCTATTTCTATTCTAGTGCTTTAGCACCTAAAAGGGGGACAAAACAAGCAGGCGGGGCACACACACACACACACACGCACACACACGCACCAGCGGCAAATAAATCATACACACATCCCATTCCAGAAGTCCAAGCTCCTATCTCTCTCTCCACCATTAAACCATCACAGCCTGTCTGAAACTGGTCTGGGTAAGGTTCCTTTTAAAAGAAGGCTATTAAGTTTAGCGAGTGTTAATGTCAACGCAGCGACATAACAGCCCACCGAACATTCAATAAACGGCGGAACAGTCGTTAAATACTGTAAAACATTCATTAATTAGCTGAACATTGGCTAAAACAACGAGTTTGTCACCGACACGCTCAAGAGGTTCGGTTTGAGGTGTAGTGAGATTAGCAGCTGAACCAAGCAAAAAAAACGAAAAAACAAAACGATAAAATGTAAACAAATGAAACATCGTTCTCTCCGCTAAAACTGTGTGAACCCTCCTGGCCTCCCAAATAGACAATCTTCACTCTGCAGTGTCGTCCTTTAACCCACCAAACCGCCACACCACTCATTACTGTACAGATAGAGAAGCCAATCGCAATTAAAAACAACAGCAGCCTTTTATGACAGGCCCGTCTTCGCTGAGTCTGTCTTTATAACAGCACAGCCAACGTTCACGTCACTGAAACTACACTGAACTGGAGCCAAACTACACGCCCTCACGTATCTGAGTAGATCTCTGGATCCTCTCCTCTTGCCAGCACTTCCGTTAAGCTAACCTTTGATAAATGCTTCGATACATGGAGAAAGTAAACTCCTACACACCAAAGAGAGAACACACCAACCTGACAACACATAAATATCATATCATATATCATGTCATATATTAGATTTGTATCATTATTATTATTATTACTACAGTAAAACCCTTTTTGTTTGTCCTACCGTTTCTACCCTCATTTGATTATAAACAGTAAGTGTTACCCTGATCTCCTCTTCTGGCCCAGTTTTGGCCCGGGTCGGCCTGATTGGGCTTGGTTTGGCTCACATGGTGCACGATTTGTCCAGCGGCGGGGGCAGGGGCGGGGTGCTGCTCTTGGGCGGGACGACCGGTTTGGGTCTAAGCGCAGGGGGCCGCAGGGGTACCCCCACACGAGCGGCCGCCACGGGCTTGAATGTCCCCAGGGCGTCGGGGGAGGGGTTGGCGGGTCGCGGAGGTCCGGGGGGGGGGCCCGGGAGGGGGCTGATGGGGCTCAGGGGGCTGAGCGGACTCGGGGTGCCGGGCGTCCCGGGCGTGCTGGGCGTGCTGTGGGGGCTGGGCGACTCGGAGGAGCAGGCGGTGGGCGGGCCGTTCTTCACCTGCTCCAGGGTGTCCAGGACCACGTCCGGGGCGGGGCGGCAGCCCCCCCGCTCCAGCTGCCTCAGCTCCCCCAGCACCACGCTCACCGTCTCCTCCATGTCCTGGACAGGGCAGAAGAAGGGGGGATCATCCCACCAGCCCCACTTTATATTAAGCAGCAAGCATTCCATACAGCCTCTTTATGAAGCACATACAGTCGGTTAGCGGACTATCCTACTGTATGTGCTTCATAGTGGTTCCACTCCCAGCCAGAAGGTCGTGAGTTCGAGACCCATTGTTAGCCTACCGGCAAGCACCCTTGAGCAAGATGCCTAACGCGTCGCTTTGGATATAAGCGTCCGATAAATGACCTCATTGTGCTTTAATTGTGGGGTAGCCTAGTGGCTACCACACTCTTAATGTTGTTCTTATTTATTATTTTTCTTATTCTTCCCACTTTCAA
>JAODLI010000016.1:2023646-2038397 GCA_027575585.1 Percopsis omiscomaycus
ATATATATATATATACACACACACTCACACACACACAAACACACACACACACACACACACACACACACACACACACATACAGTATATACACAGCCATGGAAAAAATGACCACTGCCCATTTTTAAAAATATAATATCTATATACAATTACATTTCATACATTTATATATATTTATTTAAATGATTTAATATATACTTTTTTACATTTTTGATATTCATATTAATATTATATACAAGAATATGCAGTGGTCTCTTAATCTTTTTTCCATGGCTGTATATATACTTGTGTGTATATAGCCCCCTCTCACAGATTATGTTCAGTCAATTCTTTTTTACAGTACAGAGAGATGTGGCGAGGAACACATCAGCCTCAAGTGAGGCCAACCTATTTAAAGTCCACCTCAGGGGGTTCAAAATGCAGCGCGTTCTTAAGTTTTTTTTTTTTTTTTTTTAAATGATGTTTGCTCTAAACTTCTTCAATAACAGGTTTTCATTGGCGTTCATAATTCATGGCCCTGCGCTCGGTGAGAGGGAACACACCTGTCATCTCGTCTCATGCTCACCAAGTCTGATGTGTGACATCACAATCAACCCGGGCCAAGTCCTTCCGTGCGTCGTGATTAGAAGCCCTGGCAGGGCACGCATGGACCCGTGCTCTGTGACACGCCGGAAACATGAAGCAGGCCAGATGGGCCCCGTGTGTTAGTTTAACAATAAGTCCCACGTTTAAAGTGAACCCTCCTTCCTCTATCTGACTTGTGCTGTGTGACACTTCCTCTGCTAGCAGCAACTATGAACTAGTTCAGTGTTTTCTCAAAAATAGAGCGTGTCTGTTGCTGCTCATTTATAGCCCATTGAGTCATAGAATATGGGAATTAAAGGGACACACCTAGATAAATGGCCAAAATTGCCCTTATGGTTTAAACTAGCGTTAGAATAACATTGTTTTGGTTTGGACCTCAGGAAGCACAGGCACCCCCCGCACTGGAATGTTGAGTGGCGGGCACTCCTCTCTACTCCCTTATGCTTAGGCTCAAACCATTCTCTACCTCTTCCCTTACAGCAGTAAACCAGGGCAGAAGGCTATAATGCAATCAAGTAGTTTACCTTCACTATTGATTGATTGATTACATTCATTTATTATCTTTTATATTAAACCTTTGTAAAGTCCATTTTGTAGACACGTTAAAAGTATGTTTTCGAGAAACAATGGCTGTCAATGGCGGACATAAAAAGCCCATCCGGTTGATGCGAACCACAGATTTATTTTGCTGAACGTCAACATGAGAACATAACATTGAGGTAAGAAATTGGCTACAGAGTCAAGCGCTTAACAAAAGTTCAATTCCACTTTAATTTAAAGCAAGGCACACAATATGCTAATGCATTCATCTATTCATACCAAGTTATTTAAACTGAGCACTTCATGTGATGAGTAATATTTGCCTTAGCAAGCATGTCAAATGTATTATTAGTTCTCCCTGGAAAAGCGGAAAAGAGATTAAATATGTCTTTGTGAAACTCCATTGTGTAACAATACAAAGCCATGGGTAATGGCGACTCATTATCAAAAATGTGGAGTTAGTAGCCTAGTTATGGCTGCACTTTCACCAGGCCCTAAGCAGCTTAGAGGATCTTGAAAAAAAGGCTATATTTATTTTTCTACAGGACTGTTGTCTTTTGATTTGGTGACCCATAGGCTTTTCTAGGTTTAGAAAGCAAGGCTATGTAGATTGGAATTTAGTATGTCTAGAAAGTGTTACAAAAAAGAACATATTTATTATGGGGAACTGTCTTTAATTATAATAAATTATAATATGAATGATGTGTCGTTGTCAGTAGTAAAATTACTGCATCACAGCAATCCTTTAAAACGCGCAAGTCACATGCCCGCACTCGCTCTCACAAACAATTCTCTCTCTCTCTCCCTCCCTCGCTCTATGAGCTAGCTGAGTTGACTGTGACAGCTTGCCAGACATCCAAATGCATTTTCAAAGCCAGCAATGGGTGAACAACACTTTTGACGTCAGTAATCGTTACTTTCTCATCCGGGTCTTCTTTCCACTTGTGGTATTATTTACTTTGTCGAGAGCAGAAAGCTAGGTGATGGCTTAAGCGTTTTGATGCGTTATTTCAACAGGAAAGACTCCTGGAATTTGACTTTATCTCGCTTTATGCGGAGCGAGGAGGTTTTACTTCTAGCGTCGAAACAAGCGATTCAACTTTAAAAGTGTTGCTTTAAATTAATTTTTAATGGCTCCGCGATGGAGATAGCCTTGGTGAGTTTTGAGAACGGCGGCGCTAAAGGGAGCGGTGGCAATGTCGACGAAACCTGTCGGAACGCGCTGGATCTCCCCCAACGACCTTTCGTACAAAGCGGACTCGGCGAGGACTACAGTAAAGAGCTGAACACCCTCGGTGGACCTCAACGGAGCTCGTGGAAGATCAACGACATGAACAACACTTTTAGTTGTAGCGAGAATGCCATGGATGCGCTTTTACGCGCGGACCACAGTCCTCATCTGTTCGACGAGGACATGTTGGACATGGACATGGAGAGCAACGAGAGAGTGCTCATCAACATAGCGGGTCTGAGGTACGAAACACAGTTGGGTACGTTAAATCAATTCCCCGACACTTTATTAGGAGACCCTGAAAAAAGGATCAAATACTTCGATCCACTCAGGAATGAGTACTTTTTCGACCGCAACCGACCAAGTTTTGATGGCATATTGTATTTTTATCAGTCGGGAGGAAAGATCCGGAGACCCGTCAATGTTTCAATAGACGTTTTCGCAGACGAGATTAGGTTTTATCAACTGGGGGAGGAGGCCATGGAGAGGTTTCGCGAAGACGAGGGCTTCATAAAAGAAGAAGAGAAGCCGTTGCCTCAGAACGAGTTTCAGAAGCAGGTATGGCTCATATTCGAGTATCCGGAGAGCTCCAGTCCCGCGCGAGGCATCGCCATCGTGTCCGTGCTCGTCATCACCATATCCATCATCACCTTCTGTCTGGAGACGTTACCGGAGTTCAGGGATGAGCGCGAGCTCCCGGTGACCAGCCGAACCGACAACAGCACCGTCCCCCGCCCCTCGCTCACCTTCACGGACCCCTTCTTCATCATAGAGACCACTTGCGTGATCTGGTTCACCTTTGAGCTCTTCGTGCGGTTCTTCGCGTGCCCCAGCAAGTCTGAGTTTTCCAAGACCATCATGAACATCATAGACATCATGTCCATCATGCCTTACTTCATCACGGTGGGCACGGAGTTGGCAGAGCAACAGGGTCAAGAGCACCAGAACGGGCAGCAGGCCATGTCCCTCGCCATCCTTAGAGTCATCCGCCTGGTGCGGGTGTTCCGCATATTTAAGCTGTCCAGACACTCCAAAGGACTCCAGATTCTCGGACAGACGCTCAAAGCCAGCATGCGAGAGCTGGGCCTCTTAATCTTCTTCCTCTTCATCGGAGTCATCCTCTTCTCGAGCGCGGTCTTCTTCGCTGAGGCGGACGAGCCGGAGTCGCACTTCTCGAGCATTCCAGACGCCTTCTGGTGGGCCGTGGTCACCATGACGACCGTGGGCTACGGCGACATGAGGCCGGTGACGGTGGGGGGGAAGATCGTGGGGTCGCTCTGTGCCATAGCCGGCGTGCTGACCATCGCTCTACCGGTTCCCGTCATCGTGTCAAACTTCAACTACTTTTATCACAGAGAGACGGACCAGGATCAGTCGTCTCTAAAAGATGAACCAAACAGTGGACGCGCAAGCCCCGACCTGAAACGGAAAGGCAGTAAATCGTCCGTCAAGTCGGAAGACGCGGAAAAAAACGAAGGGGCCCCTACGGCGGAGAAGGCAAACGTGAAAGCCAACAGCAGCGTGGACATCAAACGATCCATTTACGCGTTCTGTTTGGACACCAGGGAAATGGAACTTTAGACTGGTGCATGTGGTTGGAAAAAAAAAAAAACTGTTTTGGGACGATGTTCGCGTCCGTAATGTGAAATGTGTTGAATCCCCCTCATTATGGCCTCTTTGCAGTCTTATAGGTGAATCCTGAGAAAAAGGCACATTATGATCCACTATGAGTAGGGCAGAACAAGACCAGAGACCCCTTGTCCACATGAAAAGGAAGGGATAGCATAATGTACATGAAATTTGTGCACATGGCAGGCGTGTAAAAACGAACAATATCCATTCATCTTAGACCTACTGTAATTAATATCACCCCCAAATCAAATTCACCATAAAGTGTGACAAAACATGGCGTATGTGCGAGAGATAGCAGAGGACTACTAATCAAAGATGGCAGGAATAATTACTGGCGCGCTTAACACCATGGAGAGGATTATGTTGAGACGGCTGGACGCGTTGGCCTTAACCGACAACCACCCACAACACAACTGTCTTGTTCTTGTACATTTGAAGCAGCCTACTGTATGTCGCTATAGTAAAAGATACATTGAAAAGATAAACAGCCAAACGGCGAATTTATTTTCGTATGTAGGCCTATATGCCTATAGTCTTTTAGTCGTATGTTTACTCTTTTGCATTTGATGCATCTCCGAATATGTACATATTTCCTTATAGGTCTACTATTTATTAATTTTAATAGGCTACCGTGTTATTGTAAATCTTAAAGAAACACTTTATTTTCAAGACGCAGGAAACTTAAAACGGCACAGAACAGATACCTGGTTTTCTTCACTCAGGTTCTGTCTATTACGTAAAATTGTACTTTCTTTATTTTTCAGTGAAAGTTCATTAATCGCTTTAGGCCTACTGGACGAGGATCTAGCCTATATTTGGAAAATATTTGGAAATTAATTTAAGACACTGACAGTTGTTACTTCATCATCTGAAATACAGAACATTTTAGTCAAACGGACACAACATGGAATCACTTGAGGAATGAGACCAAAACACGACCAAAAAGGACTGCAAAGTACGGTCTTCACGGGACGCGTGAAGACACCGAGGACCTTTGCAGTAAGTGCACGTGTGGCAGTGATAGACCTAAATCTGAAATTATTAACGGTGAACTTGATTGAATGAGCTTAGTCATCAGGGCCGCGATGTAGTTGAGGAGCTGTTCCTTCAGCACCACAGAATGTAAAGCACGTGTTGAGGACATTCCACTCCTCAACGCGTTATTACAATTACAATCATTAGCTATGCCGACTCTGTTAACTCATAGGCTAAAATGGGATCTACAGCCTAGCGCTAATCTGCACTAACAAGTGACCTTACCTAGAAAACATTTGAAGGAGGTTAAAGGGGTTTACTTGCCCAAGCATCATAGTATTGTTTTTTGTAAGAGCTCTAAACCAATCATTTTCCACATTAAGTGTCTTATATTACCTGGAAAGGGAGAAATTGTAGCTTTAAAGTCAATAGCCCATTTTAACCTTTATTATTTTCAAAGATGAATGAAAGATTCATATTTCACATGCATGCATGTGTGCACGCACACACACGCTATGTAAGGCGGGAATGAGAACTTGCTGAAGGTCAGTGGAAAACTGTGTCCCATAGAGACCATAGATATGCAGGAGTGGGTATTGTCTTTCAGGTCCCTGCCCACTGGGGACAGGTACTATGAGGCTATATGACAGCAGGTGGCCCCGCAATAACCACTTGGCCTTCTCGGCTCTAGGAGGAGGAGGAGGAGGGGGGGGGTTCTGGGTCTTAACATTACAGACATGACTAACTTAACAGCAACTTATTTGTCGTACGTCATTATGGATTTCACAGTGGTCTGTACATGCCGTCCGAGCATGCCGTCCCCGTGTCATGTTTGGTATTTTACTGTGTGTGGAAGATCAGTTTACAGCATGCTGCCGAACGGAAAGGTTGTCTCTCCCATTCCACAACAGAGTATAGGGACCAGGCTTCAAGAGCCTTCTAGAACTAGGCTGTCCACTGGGCATGCTCCCAATAATTTGATGAACTGTTGCCATAGTGCCGAGTTCAAGAATCTCTCCCTCTCTCTGAGTTAAGATGGGTAATACAGGATACATTTTGTGTAAATACAGTGTATACACAAACACACACACACACACACACACACACACACACACACACACACACAGTGTAGACATTGTTAATGTTTTAAATGACTATTGAAGCTGGAAATGGCAGATTTTTTATGTAATATATACATAGACCTACAGAGGCCCATTTTCAGCAACCATCACTCCTGTGTTCCAATGGCACGTTAGCTAATCCAAGTTTATCATTTAAAAAAAAAAGGCAAATTGATCATTAGAAAACACACATCTGCAAACTGTTGTGCTGATGAAAGAAGGAATAAAGCTGGCCTTCTATAGACTAGTTGAGTATCTTGAGCATCAGGATTTGTTGGTTCAATTACAGGCTCAAAATGGCCAGAAACAAACAACTTTCTTCTGAAGCTCGTCAGTCTATTCTTGAGAAAACACTAGTCAAGGGCCGTCCACAGGAAATGGCATGGCATTCTGATAGCCTTTCTTCTTCAAGATCCCTTTTACCTTGTACAAATCTCCCATTTTACCAGTCCCACACCGTGGCACTCGTCTCTACCCCCCCACATGCACGATTGCATTTCCAACAACAGTGAGCTGCATGGGGTAGAAATGGGTACTTCCTGTGTTATTTTGTTGCTTTTGCTCCTGATATGTGACAGTTAGTTGCACAGGCCCCCAGAGGTAAATCTGTTGCATGTGTAAATAGAGTTGTTGTATAAAAGTCCCCCACACACTGTCAGAATAAAACAGGGAAAAGAAAATCAACAGTGGTGTGTGCAGACAGTAAGCTAATGGTAGTAATGCTTTGACGTCCATTTATCTTTCATGTGGAAATCACATGCTGCCCTGAGTAAGACTGATAATCAACAACTTTTTAAACTCCAACTGTGGTGTCAGGTTTTACACAATGACTACCATTTACATGCACTCGGCTATTCTACGGTTTCCATTATGACAATATTCAAGTAATATATTATTCATGTAAACAGCTATTTTTTTATTATACTTGTAGTATACTTCTACTACTATATAAGGCCTTACTCCATACTGTATAACACACAGGTTATTATTTCAGTTTTAGGAGTATTCATACAGTGTATTGAATAAGGAATATTGCAGAAAAATCTTGTCATTGACATCATTGACAGAAATATCAAAACACTGAAATGTTCTTCAGTCATTTTTCGTAAAGACATTGTGACGATGAGGTCATTCATGACTGTATCAGTCATCAGCTCACACCTGGAGAGGCCCAGGTCCCTCTCTCTGCCTGAATCTAGGAAGGAATGTAAAAGCTTGCTTTTCTCTCTGAACAATTAAATAATTCCCTTTGCTACAAACAAGACTAATTAAACACATTCAGCCTGTATCAGAATGCCAGCAAGCTCGTGGGCTAACATCTGCTCCGGGCATCCTCGTGGTGGCTTCACCTATGTTCATGACATATGGCCGGCAGTTTAACATCTGGTAACGGTCTCACACAACAGAACTCACATGCTGTCTTACCTCTCCTGCTCTTCGCATTTACTGTCTCGTCCTCCATCTCATGAATGTGTTTTTTCCTGAAATAACCAGCATGTGTTTCTCTAAGGCCATGATGTGTTGCCCAAGAGAGGTTTAATCTTGTAAAACCCGATTGATGTTTATCCGACAATTGATTTTCTCGTAAGTGTGTCAATATCTCTAAGGCACTTGGGATTGGAAACTAGATCTATTTTTAATTGACGTGGTCACACTCCTATTTATTGCAATGTGGTGGAATATCATCAATGAGGTGATGTTTTTGCGCAACTATTAAACCAGAGAACAGCCGCACAAACGTTTAAGCCAGAAGCGGTGGAACTGCTTTGTACTGCACTGCAGCCAGCTGACGATGTTAAATTGTCACAATAATGACTAAACAGTGATATGAGGGGTTACCAGATGAATTAATGAAGATACAGCAACATCCTTTGCAGCTGTGGTTGGTAGGCCTACTGCAGGATTGTTGTTGCATGTCCATTGCATATTCTCATACATTACAGTAGCCCACAAGCGGTACTTGATCAAGAAATTAAAGACATGTAAAAAAATATTAAATTAATGAGACACCAGCAGTGGCTTGGCAACATGACAAACCCCAACCGATCCCTTTGATTTGAGTCATTATCTGCGGAGCACACAGATTAGCCGGATAAAACGGGCTACACACAAAGGTCGGGACATTGTCCAGAGGCCGTCAATTCTGCCCTATGTGTGACCGCGTGTAATTTAGTGCGCTCGAGGTTTCGCTGATATCTCCCAATCAGGGGAATTTACGTCTGTTTTCTGTTGAAAGCCACGGCCCAGCTATAACTTTAATTTGGAAAACTCACTAACTGTACAACATGCATAGTAAATAGTTTAAAAAAATAGCTTTTTAGAAACCAGCAGCTCTGTGAAGTAAAACTCCTGGAGAAATATGACTATAATAATCACACTCGTAAAAAAACAGTATAACTCAGTATAACAGCAGCGACAAGGGGAGCTGATGTACTGCATGAGTCTTGACTCTTACATGTAGCCTGGCTAGAGGCTTTTTTTTTCTTCTTTTAAACACCATTGTTTACGTTTTCAGTAACACATTTTTAAAAAACTCATTCTTGAGTTTTCCGCTTGAGCGTAGAAGCAGTCATCATTTAAACAACCTTGAGGCTTCCAGGCTTTCAGAGTAATTTTCACATGCATGAGAACATTGACACGTGAGAGATCGCACTGCAGGTAATGTCAGGCTAAATGTGGAGGTGTGCTTTTTTACCATCAGTCAAACTAGTACCTCCTTTAAGATGTTCACATTAATTCCTTTAAGTGCGTGCACTTTTAACCCTCGATGCTGTAGCTTGCTCATACTGACCTTGACCACAAGTTAACCTCTTGTTCATAGTAGGTGCTAGACCAGAAACTACTGATCCGGCTCTGGTCCGTGAACGATGGCTTCTCTATTTTTTTGCTGGACGGATTTTGAGGCAAGGCAGTTACAAAGTTGAGGGTTTAACAAAAGTTCAATAGCAATCAACATTTTGTTGTTTAAGATGAGGCAAAAAACAGTACTATGGGCATCCACTTTTTGTAGATTATAAATACTATAGCTCCAACCGTACAGTACAGAGACGGGGTTTATCGTGTCGCGCCCTAACTCGGGGTGGTGTAAAATCACTTTTCACCCTGAATCCCGTACAAGAGTGTACACACACATACACACAGGAGAGGCAGCAGTTTAGCCTCGGGCGAAGATGAGCTGTCTCCTTGTCATTACAGCTGCCAAACTAATACTGTAAACACACTTGGAAAAGATTAACAAACTTTGTATCACGACATAAAAACGAATAAGTAAAAACACTAAATCGTAAGTGACATAATAAGCAATTCATTTTAGTGAAAGTTCCTTCCACTGGATGTTTTTAGTCAAACATGTCCATAACCATACTCTAATCCTAATTGCTCAAAGTGTGTATTATATAAATTCAGGCCACTAGGAATCTTGGTATTACAAAAATAAATATAATGTATTTATTTATGCAATACCAAGATTCCTACATTAACCATGTAGCAAATTCATATGCAATGCATTGCGTTTTTAGCATCAGATCTGTCATGTACATACTTAATCCCAGGACATGTACAGTAATTCCCGACAGAATGAGAGAAACATTTTATTGCGGGCAAAGGCATCGTCATAAGAACGTATCAGAGCAGTGTGAACAACAGAATCTACAATACCACAAGGCACTACAGCACATAGTCAAATATTATTGTACTACAACCAAACAGTTGTTGTGCTTGGGTATTAGCAGGGTCTTGTGTCGGCGGTTAAGACTGACATAATCCTTTGTCTGCGACTTTCAACTGCAGACTTATAACACCTTAAGTGCCCGTGTATATGCGAAGAATGTGCTGGAAGCGGGGATGAAACCAGAAACGACAACGGAGGAGGGGTATTATATAAGCCTCCAAAACACACTGTCCACAGCTGCAAACGCCGCTGCCGCTGACAAAAAGATGAAAGGCAGCGAGCGAGGAAAGATGCGACCACTCATTGGATGACGTGTAGGGCATGACTCACAATTATGTTTTATTTATTGTATCCTTAGACTATATTACTGTTTCTAGGTAGCAGTAAAATAGGATCTGGTTGCCAAAAATATTTCATTATAAACTAGTGGTTCTCAAACAAAGTGGGTCGCAGTGGTCCGCACAATGACTTTAGTGGGGTCATGAAATTATTTTAAAAGTTTGAAATACGTAAATATATTTTAAAACATGCACACTCATGTGAGATTGAGATTCAAAACGTAGAGAATAAGCTATTTTTAGCATCATAGAGCGACCAGCAGGTAGCAAAAGGTCACCATGTGTACTCAAAGCTGCATCTACACCACTAAGTGGCAGTATAATGAAATGTGCATTTTTCTCCCCCGTCTTTTTTTATAAGCATGCGTGAGCCAAGTAATTAATCACTTCTTTTTGGGGGTCAGGTCAAACAGTTTGTGAACCGCTGACATAAGATTTAATCTAATATTAATTGTCCGTTGATGTAACCATTTTGTTGCTGACAAGAAATAATGCTCTGATGTGACAGGACGAAATCAAAACTAAAGACCAAATGATGGCATAAGAAACAGCTATTACTTAGCATATTACTTAGCTGTCCCTAGTGTGTCGGGATAAAGCCCAAACGATACATGAGGATATTTCATAGCCTCACTGGGCTTTAGCATGTGAACGCGTCAGCGCGCTCATGCACATGGGGTGATATAACAATGAAGAGTCCATGTGAGATGGCCTCACCGCTGAAGGTGAAAATTAATTGGTGGCAAAGTGTCGGTCGCCATAGACGTCGGGAACATTAAACAGAACAGCATGCTTGTGTCCATCGACAAATGAGGCGCAAGATTCCTTGGGGATCTCCTTTTGAAAGCAAGAGTTGAAAGGACATTAAATGTACTACTGAGTAGAGGTGACATACTGTAGCTTAAAAGTGGTGGGGAGCTTGTGTTTGTAAACAGAGAAGACACAAATACATACTAGTTCATAGACTAGTTCAATATTTTATTTTATACATATAGAAAATAAACAGCTATATTATGATATCACCTGTTATGATGATCCCCTTTTTAAAAAAACAAAAAACAACCAAATAATACCAGAATATAATATAATGTCAGATCTACGAGATTAAATAATGCAGTCGGGTATTAATAATAATTTACTAACACATTCTCCATTCAAACTCCTGGTGAATGGGTTAATAAGTAATTGGCAAATTACAGAAAAAACAACCAGTAAATTAAAACCAAAATATTAATCTTATTTTTTAACCCTCAACCCAGAAGCATTTGATTTACTTATGGACTACTTATGGATATCATGTAATTAAGTATTACAGTATACAGTATAATACAGCAAGCCTTTCCCACAATTAAAAGTGGAATGAGGGAAATATATTATAAAAGCTAAATCCTTAAAAGCTTTGTACCTTGTACCTTGTACAAGTATATTAGTGGCAAAATATTAGATTTTCCGAATGCTCCATCTAATCTCTATTGTTGATGGGTATGCTCATTCTCAACAAGGATTTATGCTGCCTTCACAGGCTAATAGGGAAGCTCCTACTTCCCGCTTTACAGAATTACGAGTGCGTCATGTTCAAGTGCTTTGTTGTTGGAGGCAAGGTTCATTCTCACCTGCTTCCATGTTGAAATGTTGAAGGTCACCCAACTCGGGTATCAAAATTATCTACGAGTTTCCCACTGGTGATTACGACTTGAGGGGGCATTCATGTGTAACTTCCCAGTCGGAAACATGTGAAGGCAGCATTAAACCCGCGGTTGCATAAGAACCAATCTTCTGTATGGAGGCACAGCCATAATACAAACGACCACAGAATAACTCCATTCAATATGCACTGACCGCAGGCCTTGTCAGGGGTCACCATCTAAATACACTGAATTCAATGTTGAAGTTTAAAAACCATGGGTTCGTGTTAAAAGGACTTTACTGTCATGAACCCATAAAGTAATTTCCAAACGTAAATTAAAAGGTAATAACCACTTGGTCACCTACAGCCTTGCTGACTACCTTTGTAAATCAAATTACAATGTTCACGAATACAACCGGTAATGACGCACACTAAGTTTACTACTACACCCACTCATGTAGATGTAGCACACCACTAAATAGGAAATGATTGCCTCATTGCTGTGTGATAATTAGGGGGTTTTCAGCTGCGCCGCTCAGATGGCTTGAGGTCTGTGACATTAAAATGTAGGACTCATATGAGCTTATGTAACCTAATTGTTTAGCCTCAGAGAAGAGCAGTAATCTTATAAAAGAAAAAAGGAAAGCATTGTAAGGGCTTAAATTTGTCAGCAATATGTAAACTCTAAACCGAGAATGCTAATCAAGCCCTCTTGGTGGTTTGCCCTCCCCTGCCATCTTTTCCCATGTAAAAGCAATGGGTTCTTTTTGTGCTGTGCGTTTATGGTAATAGGTGGGTTAGCACCCTGGAAGGGTTGACCTCTAACTGGAGCCTATGCTTTCAGTGCCTTATAATAAGCTAACATCACTTCTACACTTTGAAGCCAATTCAGTCATGTATATATATATTTATATATATATATACACACTGCTCAAAAAATTAAGGGAACAGGTAATCATCACAGTATAACACCAAGTCTATTAAACTTCAGGGATATCGATCTGCACAACTTTAGGAAGCATAAGCGACAACCACCAAAAAGGGAATGGTTTTGCAGGTGGTGGCCACAGACAATTGCTCTCCTCTAGTTTTGCTAGTGTCTTTGTCACTACTGGTAGCATGAGGCGGTACCTGCAGCCCATTCAGGTTGCACAGGCAGTCCAGCTCCTCCAGGATGGCACATCCATACGTGCCGACGCAAGAAGGTTTGCCATGTCTCCCAGTACAGTCTCAAGAGCATGGAGGAGATACCAGGAGACGGGCCGTTACATGAGGAGAGCTGGAACGGGATGTAGAAGGGCATCAACCCAGCAGCAGGACCGGTATCTGCTCCTTTGTATAAGGAGGAACAAGAGGAGCACTGCCAGAGCCCTACAAAATGACCTCCAGCGGGCTACTGGTGTGCATGTTTCTGACCAAACCAACAGATTCCATGAGGGTGGCATGATGGCCTGACGTCCTCTAGTGGGACTTGTCTTCACAGCCCAGCACCGTGCAGCTCAATTTGCCAGAGAACACCAGAATTGTCAGGTCCGCCATTAGCGCCCCATAGAGCAGGTTCACACTGAGCACATGTGACAGACGTGAAAGAGTCTGGAGACGCCGTGGTGAACGTCATGCTGCCTGCAACATCATCCAGCATGACCGGTTTGGCGGTGGGCCAGTGACGGTCTGGGGAGGCATATCCTTGGAGGGTCACACAGACCTCCACGTGCTAGCCAGCGGTAACCTGACTGCTGGGATGAAATCCTTAGACCCATCGTCAGACCTTACGCTGGTGCAGTGGGCCCTGGGTTCCTCCTGGTGCAGGACAATGCTTGCCTCATGTGGCCAGAGTGTGTAGGCATTTCCTGATAGACATAGATAGAAGGCATTGATGCCATTTGCCTAGCCCTCACGTTCCCCAGACCTTAATCCAATCGGTGCATCTGACACCGCCAAGTAGCGCCACAGACTTTACAGGAACTCACGGATGCCCTGATCCAGGTCTGGGAGGAGATCCCCCAGAACACCCTCCGCCGTCTCATCAGGAGCATGCCCAGACGTTGTCGAGAGTGCATACAGGCACGTGGGGGCCATACACACTACTGGGTCACATCAGGAGATGCCGTGATGAAATTCATGCAAGTTGGAACAGACAGTGATTTCAATTGTTTACTTTGATTTTCAGTTTGAGTTTGACCCAGCCCTCAATCGGTTGGTGATTTTGGTTTTCATTGACATTTTGTTCTCAAGAAATGACACAATGTACAGGAAAGATTTTGATCTTTAATATATTTCATTCATCGAGACCAGATGTGTGATTTCAGCGTTCCCATAATTTTTTTGAGCGGTGTCCAGTATTCAATTTGTGAGATTTCAGAAGACCTGTCTCAGGTCCAGAATTAGCCCTATCGTTTTTTTAACAATGTTAGCTAGCATGATGTAATGTATCCATATATTAATTTTACGGGAGCACAACAATCAAATAATAACAGCATTCTCTCTGTAATGTTTGGCTTATTTGATAAGTTATGGGCACTAAAGCCAAGCCAGTTGAAACCAGGGGAAACAAGAGGAGCTAGGCTCGGGCCAAGCCATGATCTAACCAGACATGGCGCCAGGGTTCCACATGACCACGTAGATGCTTTCATTACTTCTGCCTCTGCCTGCCAAGGCTGGCACTGCTCTACAATTCTACAATTCAGATGGCCTATATAGGCTGCTGCTGCTTAGAGCTAATCAGATGTTCAAACCAATAAAGCTGCTTTTGGAACAACTGGTAGGCCTATATTTCACCTGGGAGGATCCGTCTCTGTCATTGTGCCGTGGTGTTAGCACAAACCCACGTACTGCATCACCTCCACTGTGCATTGCATGAGACTAGATGAACAAACGGCACTAGTTGAAAGTGAAGATGCAGATCCCCCTCATTGATAGGAGCGTTTATCCAAAGTCTACCTATGTGGACCCCCGCAAGACTGTGTGCAGCATAGTGCTTCATAATAGCCATTATGTGGTCACGTGGAAGGGGGGGGGGGGGGGGGTAGTGCCAA
>JAODLI010000016.1:2050309-2070834 GCA_027575585.1 Percopsis omiscomaycus
ATTTAGAGCAGCTCAGGAGGCTGTTAATTTTAACGGCTGCGGCTCTTTGTCTTGGTGTGTGTGTGTGTGTGCGCGCGCGTGTGTGTGCGTGCGTGCGTGTGTGTGCGTGCGTGCGTGTGCGGGGGCCTGTGCATGACTGCAGCCAAGGAGATGAATCCCAGCGTGGCGGCCATCTCAGCACTGGCCATCCTCAGCATCCTTCTCATCACTCTCCTGGTGCTCTTTCTGCTCGTGCTCCGGAAGAAACACCTGCAGATGACACGGTAAACACCTACCACAAGCGCAGACTAGGAAACTGAGTAGAATCATATATGAATGTTTAAAAGGCCCCTCTATCATAAATGTTGGAATTGGACATCTTGGAACGCTGTAAGAATGTAACCGAAAGCTTTCTTCTGATACAACAGTGACTTGATAGGGAATGAGGAATTAGGGGAATTTGAGGGGGAAATAGAGAGCCCTTGTAGGTTAGACCATAGGTTAGGTTGTAGGTTACCAAATGCCCGAATACATGATGCGTTACTATACGTCTCATATAGAGACATACGCACAAGAACCCACCCATTTATACAATTGGATATTATACACATTTCCAAGCATTTTGTGATTCATATTTTACCCAATCGTTACACAAATTCAAATTATTTATTTTTGTACTTTGCAGGAACAAACTGCTCTGATGTATTTTGTTCACTTTTCTTACCTATAATGTATTGTATTATATGCGTGATGCCTTCTGGTCTCTTCTATTTCAGAGAATGTGGGGCAGAGACATTTGTAAACTTTGCTTCATTTGACAGAGATGGCAAGCTTCCATACAACTGGTAGGAACTTTACACCCGTTTTCCCCCTTTATCTTCCACTTAAATCCCATAATCTCTGTGCTCACAATCATATTTGATCAATGACAGATTGGGACTAGGCAGACGCTAACTGGTGCGCGAGGTAGCCTCATTAATCGCACGCACGCAGATTCCACAGTTTTGATGGCAAAGCCGGTCACCCAAGACCCTAGAAGGTCCAATTTAAGGGGAGCTTACGGGGTAGGGGCGGATTTGAGAGCTAGATTAGAGATTTGGCCATGTAGCGCTTTGCCCACTAACGGACTTTAGCTCAGCTACAGGATGTTGGTGAGCGCTAGAAGGATGATGAGCTTGGCTTGCTGTATGAGGCAAGGCACAGAGTCCTGGACATTTGGCACTGGTAAAAAACACTATTAACTGGATAATATTCCACCTCAGAATTTACTTTCGACAGGCTTACTTTAGGGACATTCTTAATACTTAATTATTCATAAAATAAGCAAAACCCTGGGACTTGTGCTCTCACTCATACAGCAAAGAGGTCGTTGGTAAACAATAATATGGCTGGTACAGTACTGTACGTACTGTTTTCTGTCTCTGTAAAGACACTCAGGATTCATGTAATGATTAATATAACTGCTGAAAGACGGTCAGTGAAGGCAGACCCTGGCTTTCATCTGCAAAATTCTATTGTCACCATGCCTTCCTTTCGCCATGCTAAATGCACATTTCCATTAAAGTGTCTTCTACTAAATGTGACAGCATCGGTAAAGTTGTGTTTATGTGCAAAGCTTGTACTTTGATTGTGCATGATGTGAGATAACCAAGTTTCACCTGTTACTTTATAATGTGACATCACAGTAAAGTAGCCTAGTATGTTTTTTATTATAAACTGTATAAAGAAATAATTTATAGTCTTTTACCTACAAGACACTGTTGAGATTGTCCTCCAGAAAGCTTGGCAGTCACACGGTTTGACCTCACTAGCCATTTCACAGTGCAAGGCAGCAAAACGTCAACAAGTGGTTCGATACATTGCATAAGAAAAGCTTTAATGCTTGTTTCACTGTGGAAAATGGCTAGGAGGAGCAAATAACGTCAGACCTGCCATTTATAAGCCTACTAGTGGCTATTCAATTAGACAGAGTGACCATTGACCAGCACTTTACACCAGTAAAGAGACTCCCGTTGTTCTCGATAGCTATAAAACACCAGTGTACATTTTCTAGAAGGTTCCAGGCTGCATGATGCATTAACTCTGTGTTGAGCACTAATTGTGTACCTTTTGAGCGCTCTGTGCCACTCTACTAATGGAGCACCATGTTCTGTCCCAACCTATCGCCTTCTGGTGTTGGTTTTGTTTTGTTTTATTTATTTTGTTGGACCCCCCCCCCCCCTTCAGGCGAAGAAGTCTCTTTGCCTTCCTTACCCTACTGCCATCCTGCCTTTGGACTGACTATCTTTTGGCTTTTTATATTAATCCTTGGTAAGTAAGCATTGTTGGCAGAATTGTCACTGCATTTTGGGGGCATGTCTTCGCAAAAACCACAGCACTACAGTATTGGTCATTAACAGGGTTCCACTGCTAACGTGTCTCCCAACATTGACAGCTACAATTTGAAATTAAATCAATAAATAAACCAAAAAGTAAGTAGTAGTAAGTCCAGTGGCATTTGTATGTGGAACGCTGTCTTGCAAAGCTGTACCTGTGGTTAGACACATTTTTTACCTGTTCAAAGTTCTCACCGTCATATTAATGTCACATCTACTAACATGTATGTATGTAACTATGGCTTTGCTTCCTGTCTGTGTCAGCATGCATTACACCATCCCTTTCTGTTATAAATAAATTCTAATGACTCTTGGAATAGAATGACAGTAAGTAGTGGTCTTCTCGTAGCATAGCCTGAAAATACTGTAGCATAATACGTGTCTGATAATGCATGTGGTCACTTCTAAGACTAAAGAATGCAAGCTCAGAAGCATGGAAGAGTGAACGAGCTACAGCGATATCCTTGCGTGTTTGGTATGTGGATGTATGTGAGAAAGCAGATAGAATAGTATCTGTAGTTGTGTGAATCCCTAAGCATGATGTTTCTGAAGGGGTCAGTTGCTCCAAAATGCATTTGATAGTATTTGACTGTGGAATAATATAAGCTAACTATGAGCTAGTTTCTGAATGGACAGTAATGCCGGACACATACAGATATTATGAGCACTGTGTGTCTCTATTTTGTAGGAGCAAGACAGCTTTAAAGAAACGGAAGCTAACAAGGTAATCCAACCAAGCCAGAGCATTTTGTGTGTCATTTTGTGTCCAGCTGTAGTTTGTGCATACGTCCGTCCGTGTGTCTCGCTTCAAAAGCTGCATGTAACCGACACTATCCATCTAGCGCTAAGCACAGTCCGCAGCTGGTGAGTCAAGCCTGAAGCCGGAAGCATTAAGCGTGCTGTTAATCCAGCAGATTAGAGACGTGGGCACATTGTCACAGCAGCATTTACAATTGAAAATACACTTCTAACCTTTAACCTGGATCTAGCAACATTTCAAAAAAAGAGCACTTGTCAAGTCATTTACTCTCAACAGAATGTGTTAACCAGATGTTATTGACAGTGTATCCAGTGTCAACCACCATCAGCACCACAGATCTTCACAGTGGTACTGATGGAGTTTCACCCGTAAACTCGTAAAGTGGTGATGCAGAGCTATTTCAGGTCACGGTGAAACTTTTAACTTTATATATAACTTTTCAACCTCTTCCTTCCCCCCTTCCCCCTCCTCTACCTGTCGATGTATTGTTGCAGTCTTGTCCAACTGGATGACTTTGAAGCTTACCTCAAAGACATGGGCAAAGATTCTGCCTACAAGTTCTCACTGCAGTTTGAGGTAGGCAGCGCTAAATAAATCCACTTCCTGCATACGGGTAATTTTGGCTAAAGGCAGCTGTCAGCCTCTAGAAGCTATTATAAAACAATTTATAACCCTTTGAAGCCACTAAATGTGTGTGAATCGACATTAAATCCCATGCAAATCACATGTTCACCAGGAGCTGAAGACAGTTGGCCTGGACCTATCACATGATGCGGCAGACCTGCCAATCAACAGGCCGAAGAATCGCTACACAAACATTCTGCCCTGTAAGTAGCTGTAGGCAACATTTACGCCAGCAGCTCTCAAAATAAGGTTTGCAACTCCCCTGAGGAGAAGCGAAATGTGTTTTCAGGGTATCACAAGTTGAATGAATGATTATTATTATTATTAACGTCGTTTATATTTTCTTTAATAAACTGGGTGATGCTATTAAAATGTATTTGTAACAGAATCACGTGAAATAGAAGTTAGTGAACCCGACTGTTATCATGACTAATAAAGGCTCTGAACCATTTCTCTAGATGACTTCAGCCGCGTCAAGCTGATCTCCATGCATAATGACGAAGGCTCCGACTACATCAACGCCAACTACATTCCAGTGAGTGCAAGGTTCCTCGTTGGTTACAATCCGTCCTCACACAATTAGAAATACACATTTTATTAAACCCTGCAGGAGCTAGTTTTTTTTTTAGTTAAGGTGCATACAAGCGAAGGAGGAGTGAATAAAGATGAGCAAGCAAAATTATAGGCAGGAAATAAATCTGCCGTGTTATCAGTTTGTTTTTCCTATTCTCCTATCGGCTCCATACAGTTCTAGCCTCAATAATAGTGCTGAGACGCTACACGGGCACAGGTTTTGTGTTAAAAGATAACAATCTACTGTTGCCTTGTATTGCTTGTGTTACGGATAGGCGATTTTAATCCATTATCAAAACACATTCATTGTCAAGGCTGCGGTAAATAAATCGATTTTTCTTGTGAAAACCTCATTCTCCGTTATCAGAAGCTGTCTTTAATATAGTGACAGTAATTTTGGGAATCATTACATGTGATGGGCGCAAAGGGCCTAATGTGCGCTTCTCCTTTCTTAGGGTTACAAGTCTCCTAAAGAATACATCGCCACTCAGGGGCCGCTGCCTGAAACTCGCAATGACTTCTGGAAAATGGTCCTGCAACAAAAGTCGCCCATCATTGTCATGCTTACGCAGTGCAACGAACGGCGAAGGGTGAGGCCATTAAACCCCCTGTTGGTTAGAAAGGGAACATACTACGTGGTTACATCTCAGCGTTCAAAAAGACATTCTGAAATCTGTAAAAAGAAAATCTCTAAAATAGTTGCCATGGAAATATATTCAAAATGCATTTAAAGTATTTTCAAAATTTCTTTTCCCCTGCATGGCCAATGCGTGACGTCTTTTATTCATCTCTTTTCCAGGTGAAATGTGACCACTACTGGCCATTTACAGACGAGCCTGTGATGTACGGAGAGGTCAGCGTGGAGATGCTTTCTGAGACAGAGTCACCGGAGTGGATCATCAGAAAATTCAGACTGGGCTATGTGAGCTGCCATTCAAACACACCGGCACCACATTACTGTACAGATAAAACACCGCTTTAACGCGTTTTTCTGTAGACGCAGCACTGTAAATTTCAAAGTAAAGGTGACTGTGAGACTGATTTATCTTTAGTGTTGATATACTGTACCTTTTTCAATAGTGAGTCAGCACTAAAAGGCTTCCTTTAAGCTGTACGCAACAGTTAAAATGTATTTTAACATGGTTCTAAGGCTTTTATGTAGTTAGTAACATTTCCAATATAAACTTTGCATCTCACTCTAGGGCAACTCTTTCGGGGACTGCCCCCTATAGGTTAAAAATGACACCTGCATCGGCACTGCTAGTAATTCCTAAACAGTATTTTGTCCTTCTCAATGTCAGTGGTTTTGCAATCTGTTGTGAACCCTGTTAATTCATCCCACCTCTTTCCGCTGTCACGCGTTCCACTCTTCACCCCACTTTTGCAAGATTTTTAACCAATTATGCCAATTATGCCATAACTCTGTGCTTACTCCTCAACAAAAAAATAACTGACTGAATCCCCATGTTTGGCGCCCTCTGCAGGCCGATGAGAGTCAAGACGTGCTTCATCTGAACTACACATCCTGGCCGGATCACGGCGTCCCCACGGTCAATGCCATCGAGAGCATCCTGCAGTTTGTCCACATTGTCCGCCAGCAGGCAAACAGGACTAAAGACCCCATAATAGTCCACTGCAGGTGAGGAAGGGGGTCTACCACCCACATAGGTAGGGGCCGTATTATAGGGGAGATGGAAAACACACTTTGTATAATCACTGCTTTGTAAACGGCACAACTAAACGATTCCTCACAGCAGACTTATTCTGAAGTGTTGAAGAGTTAATTAACGGTCATGTGGCGGGACTCTTTACAGTATCAATACAAGGTTTTCAGCAGACGCCGCCCGACGATTCTAGGATTCATTGGCCCATGCGTTGTTTGTTGTCTCGTCTGTGTAATCACAGCCAACAACAGGAAATTGTATGGAGGAGGATAAATGGAATAGATCATTCGCTTTCTTTTGCTCTTTAACTGTAAATTATAAACAAGCAGCAGTCATGAAGTCACAATAAAGGACGCTCGCCAACACAAAACATGCACATAATGTAGAATATATTTGTGTTATTCAATACCTATAGAAGTGATGCCTATTAAAAAATAAACAGTTTCCAAATTGTGGTAATTCATCTTTTGCTTAGTGCAACACATTCTTAAATATTGAGTTTCAAAATAAATACCTGAATTCTTCCTAGCAGTATTTGGGTGCATTTCAGACTGTTCTGGTCATATTTTGTGCTGACTGTGTTCCCGGTGTTTCGTCAGTGCCGGGGTTGGGAGAACAGGGACGTTTATCGCTCTGGACCGCCTAATGCAGCACATCTGCGAACACGAGTTTGCTGACATCCTGGGTATGGTGTCTGAGATGCGCTCCCATCGCCTGTCCATGGTCCAAACTGAGGTAGGCATAGTTATTATTAATTCATTTGTATTAATAGCAGCAGCACACTGTCAGAAAAACTCAAAACCCAGGATTCCCATAATATCCAGAATCTGCTCGAGTTAAATGTTCTTGGTCAGAATTTACAGTACAGGCAACCATAGACATTATACATTACAACAAACATTTATATGCACCTCATATCCTCATATGTGAAAAGTACTTTATAATAAACTTACCGTAAGACCGTTCTAACACACCTGCTAAATACTTTGATATCTTAGCAAATTTTCATGGCCAAGCCAAGGTACCATTAAAAAAAAAAAATTACTTTCACTGCTCTTGTGCTTCGTCCACCTCTAGGAGCAGTATGTGTTCATCCACCAGTGTGTCCTGCTCATGTGGAAGAAGAAGAAACAGCAGTCCATGACCAGTGACGTCATCTACGAGAACGTCAGCAAGACATAGTGATGGCAGCGTCTGCAGACGAAGGTGGAGTCCTGACAGGAACAGACATTTTTGGGGTTTTCCGATGCAGTCATACATATTCCGCCCAGCTCCTTGTTTGAAACACAACCGTCCACAAAAGAGTGGGCTGTATGCGGAGGGGTAGAGAATGACACGCTTTTGCGAACTGTAGGGGAGGAGTAGAGATGAATGGCATGCACTGTCGTGAGTTTCAAACCAACTGTCCCAACCGTTGTGATCATAGTTTTGTTGTCCAGTGAGGCTGTTTTGTTCTTTGAAATACTGACACGTTCCTCTATGCTTTGGTTTCTTTGTTGCAGGTTTTACGAACACATTCAACCTCCTGTGCTTCAGGCATCCATTCTTTGCAAGAGATCTGCTTCTTCATCAATACCAAAAGAAAAGAAAAAAAGCCACATCAGCAAAATATTTGAAGACACAAAAAAAAAAAATGTAAAGAAAAGAGGAAAGCAAGTTTTTGTTTGAACTGGTGGTAAACATGGAATGGATTTTTTTGCCTTAAGGAGATGTCCCTGACCGTTTATTCAAACACGATCCTGCCCTCGTCACTGAACTTCATCATCTGGGGAGTGCAAGGAGTTGTAGCATACAGTTTGAGACGTACCGATGTGAATGGACGAGAAGGAACCGGTGTGTGGAGCTTTCCTGGTCCAGAAAACCTGAGGCAACTGGAGCTGAGTCAGTCGGTCAGCAATTATCATTAGGTTATATTTTTTTTGTTTATCTCAGGACTAGCTGGAAAACCAGCAGGCACACCTTCTACGCTTACACCCCTCCTGTAGCTGTTGAGTTACAAAGTGACACTTGCGCTTAAAAAAAAAAAGAAAAAAAGGAAAAAAGGTTCTTTATATGTTGTGTAGCTATTATTGGTTGGGTCTTGCTGACGTGACTGTAGCATTGGCAAAGTACTTTTATAGTTATTTTATGCATAGCGTCCAGGGTTCCTGCCGCTCAAGCAGAAAGTACGTTTTGTGTCCCAGGGCGGCCCGCTGCGTCAAAGACACAACTGTCGCTGGGACAGCGACGTCACACTGCCACCCATGGCCGTACATGGGACTGACAAGTTGGAGGACTTTTATAGTTAGCTATAGTTAGCTATCAACTTCTGGGACACTACTGCTTCGAGATTTCAGTTCACTGCCTGGAACCACGACGCAATGACAGGTTCACGAAACAGCAAAAAGGCATAACAAGTTTAAGGGAATGCCTTTCTTACCGATGCCGTCACCTTAATCCCGCTAAACTCTTTTTTTTTTTTTTTTTACAAGGCATAGTTGAGTAGAGGCCAGTTTAGATTTTAGAGACTGTGGTTGTAGAGACTATTCAGTAGTTGTATTTGCACTGAGGCCTTGGATCTGCCTGCCCTGCTGAGAGGAGACGTACTGGGTCTGGGGTGAGGGTGGGGGTTATGGGGGGGGTGAAATGGACTGTACCCGATTTTGTTTCGCTGTGGCTGCTTCTTCAGTTTGTGGAGAACTACTGTTCAGTTGATGTTTGTTGGGTCCAGTGCATTGTAGGCTGTATTTGATGGAATATCCCAACGAATGAAAAGGTTGTTTCAACCCCTGGCGTACCTACCGGGGTCCGCAATGTCCGTGGTTACAGCGCTTGTGTTTTAACATGAACAGTGCATGTTAGGAATCGAACATCGAACACTCACAGTGACTCGAGACGTCGTACTGTAGCTTGTCCAAACCTAGCGACATGTTGCATTACAGACACAGTGGAAATGCCAATACCAGTATCGTACCTTCCATCTCCAAGGTAGGGAAATTACAGAAACATATCTCCTAAGCATATCTCTCTATCTTGTATACAAGATTGCTGTACAGAAATTGAGCGCCAGTGCCAGTGGCTCTTAGTTGTCAGGATTTCATTGTCCGTGCTCATTATTATTGATTCAATCTGCCTTCTATATGCCTGAAAACTTCACTTGCTTAAGAAACTAGATTTACCACCCTTGAGGGAACATTGACAATGTGTGCTTACAGAGGAGAAATGTCAATCCCAGTTGAAGGTCCAGTTGAGGTCCAGTTGATTTATTTTTAATATTACAATTGTTTTTAGTTATGCCCACAGAATGTGAACGGAAGTGAAAACGTTCTAGAACACAATTTCACACTGAATGCAGCCCTGCCCTACCCTCAGTGTACAGTGAATCATCACTGCTAAACCAAAACAAAATTGATTCATATAGGAATTTATGGCTTGGGGAAGATCATATAAGCTTCCAAATGGTTATTTGTAAGCATAATCAAGCCTTTAAGGGAGAATTGGAGCTAAACTATTTAAGGAAAAGCACAAAATATTCTTGATCATTGTTATCTAGGCTTTACTGTGTAACCTGAATCCTTGATACCTAATAAAACAAGAACATGGGAGAAATGATAAAGAAAGAAATAACTAAACTTATGAGGCCATTAGGTAATCGATATTTACAGATGCTCAACCTTGTATTGTTTAACACTAAGTCTACATGCATTTCAAGATCAGAGGTTTATTCCCTCAGGCTGGTCACCCATTCGCACATACAACATTCAGCTGTATTCCCTGATGGCATTCAGGGAAACTGTATTCCCTGATGGCATTGGCCTCTTTCAGCAGGATCATGTGCCCTGCCACAAAGCAAAAGTTGTTCAGGAATGGTTTGAGGAACACAACGATTTCAAGGTGTTGACTTGGCCTCCAAATTCTCTAAATGTCATCCATCTGTGGGATGTGCCGGACAAACAATTCCCATCCATGGAGGCCCCACCTCACAATTTACAGGACTTAAAGTATCTGCTGCTAACGTCGCGGTGCCAGATACCACAGCACAGAGGTCTAGTGGAGTCCATGCCTCGACGGGTCGAGCTCTTTTGGCGGCAAAAGGAGGACCTACACAATATTAGGGAGGTGGTCATAATGTTATGGCTGATCGGTGTAGGTTACATTTCACTTTTAAGCTAGCAGTTGTCCTGTACATACTACTACTACTACTACGTTTCTACACATTATTACAAAGTAATTCTTGTGGAAAAGCTTTGGCATTTGAGGTTCCCTTCTTATTTTTTAATTGTTGTATATGTGAATCAGCATTACCTGAGCCAAAAACGTTTTAGTTTACTCATTACGATGATGGTTACTTTTTGAGGCTCACATGACAGTTTGGAACGACGGCTTTTCGAGTGCATGTCACACACTCTGCTGTGCGGGCTAAAAAGCCACTGTGTGGATAAGGAACAGCTGGCCGCTGCCAGCAACAACTCACATAGGCACGGCTGTCAGAAAAATCTACAAGACGATTCCAATACCTAGGCACTGTACACTCTTTTATAATACAGTACTTTCTGTCGCTCAGTTGTGTGTTCAGTCGAGAAATTGTACGTCATTGGTGCCATTCTTGTGCATTGTGTCACTTCAATTAGAGATGGTCCCCTCTTGGGGTCATCGTCACAGAGATTTAATGTACGTGTGTGTTGGAA
Organism: Percopsis omiscomaycus; assembly: GCA_027575585.1. NCBI lineage: Eukaryota > Metazoa > Chordata > Actinopteri > Percopsiformes > Percopsidae > Percopsis > Percopsis omiscomaycus. The sequence goes on from JAODLI010000016.1 coordinate 2,060,952, forward strand.
AAAAATAAACTGTTGCAATATCAAATCTTGTTAACTATGTTCTATATAAAAAGGGTTAGTCTCTGCAGCAAAACAGCACAAACTGTAGATAGTAATAGAGTTTTTGGAATTGTGTTTATTGCAGAATTAGCAGGTTTATGTTGAAGGCACCATGAAAACTATACACATACAGTTGCAGTTCACAATGCAATCATTTCTCACTGAAATCTTTTTTGATTTGACACCTAGAACCAATCTGAGTAGTTTGACAACTGACTATAAATAAATTACTCCTTCGAAATACCTTTACCATTAAGTGCACAACTAGTTTGCTCTAACTGTGTATACAATATGGTATATATTGTACATATATTGTATATATGGTATACAAAATTGTCACATAAGCTTACAGTTTATGTGACATAACATGTTATCGCAATCATTCATTCGGTGGGCTTGCCTTTCTTTTACCCCACATGGGTCTGTGTGAAGTTTCAACCTTTGTCAAAGAAATGGCCCAAGAAATCAAATAAATCAATAGCAACACAAAAAAGTCTATACAATTAATGACACATTGAGCATACTGTATAAAAAGTACTGGTTCATTTTTTGTACCTCGTGTACAGTAGATGTTTAATTTTTTTTTTGCATGTACTAAAACATTCTTTCCAGCTGGTGGGTGTTTTTGAACTGTAATAGCAGTAGGCTAGGCCTACTGTACAGATCTTTATAAGTAGCAGTGGTTTAACCCATGTGGGAATATAGTTTCTATATATTCTTTTAAAAATATCATTTCCTCTTTTACTAAAGCAGTTTAGAACAGCTTTTGGTCAGTAGTTTATGCAAGCTAACATTTGCAGGGTACATTACTGTATATCGATCAAAGCTTTGCGTTCCAATTTCATACAATTACATACAAACATACCTCGGTGCGATGGTTTACACCTGAGATCCAATGTGGAGAGAGCAAACAGCCCCCCCCCCCGTCACTGTGTCGCTATTCATATTTCCGGCCAAATATATAATGCCATTCCCACAAACACCCTTGATTCAAGACTGTACACTTAAGTCAAGACAGAAACATTTATACTGCCCTGTAGTACGGAAGAAAAAGGGATTTGTATTGTGCAGAGAAAGTTCACAGCGCCGGCTAGCTCAAGTTTTCCTCAAATACACGCTTGTGGAAAATACTATGCTCTTACTAATTTCTTAGATTCATCTTTATATATATATATATATAATGTTTGTGCAAAAATGCTGATAATGATGCGCTAGTGTTGTACAAGAAACTTTATATTCCTAGGACCATGGTAGCGTTGCTTAGGTACTCTAAGACCTTTAAACATCTATAAATGGTAGCATGTTCATCTTATTACAATGTAGTGCCTTCGTGGAAAGTATCAAATTCACCTTTACCTCTTTACCGTTTAATTTGAGTAGTTCTGGAATCAAATTATATTAGCTTACTCTTTTGGTAGGACCATTAAATAAGGAAGATGTACATATTATACATAACTTTCTTTACCAAAATGCAGTAGTGTGTTAATTATTTTACTTCTTAATTACATTTGGTTAAATTCTATTTCTGAATGTCTCTGAAACCTCATGGTTTCTCTGCTTGCCGTCACCCAAACAGCATGTATCTACTAGCTACTCTGCCAAGGTGAACCCCATGTAAGTCAATACTGTTGACAGGCTTTTCTTTACAAAATGTGCAGACGCACACTGTGCCTTTACCATTTATCAAGAACCAGTGTTACACAAACATCATTCCCATCAGCTAGAGCAGACGAATAGACGAATAGTCTGGCCTCACGGAGAGCAGGCAAACATGGCAGGGTGTTCACCATTTTGTGGCTCGTCTCGTGCACTTTTTGGCGTACCGAACAGTCTGGGGGGGGGGAATTTCATGGCGACGACTCAAGGACTTCCTGCCTGCGCCGCATTATCTCGACAAACTCTGCACGGTCAGCCGCTGCCTGGGAACAAGAGTGTGACACACAAATTGGAAAAGGGGGGGGTGGCTTTCATAAAAAGGCCCCGCCCTGCTATCTCAGTGGGTGTTGCCCTCATCAAAAGACTCCACCCCTGAATCGCAGGTGCTAACAGCCAGTTTCTCCTGCCTTCTCCTCATGATCTCCTGAAGCTCAGAGCCGGAGCTCTTCTGTAGATGCAGACAGAGGAAAAAGATGGCAAAGAAAGGTGGAAAGAGAGAAACAGGGACCGTGGTTAGGCGGTGAACTAACAACAAAACAACGCTTTAAAACTCAGAGGAGTGCCTCATTGGCAGTTGGCCAATCTCGTGCGCTACTCACTTGAGCACACTGATGTTTTAACAAATACGCCAAAGTGATGAGGAATTCCTCCGGTCATTTAGGAGCTATTCAGGACTACTAATATTGGAACTGAGAAAGCCTTTAGCGCAGGTTCTCAAAGCACATCTGCTACTTAAAGCCATTATGTGTCATATAGAGGAGTAGGCTTACAGGACTTACCTGGACTATGAAATGTGGTTTGGGTGAATATGGCAGCAGAAAATAGGCTTACGTTTAGACCGAGGGGTTAACCTCCACCTTTCACTAAGTATAATGTTTAGTATTATAAATGAGATTTGATTTCAAAAATCCCTATATTCAACGTACATACAGCAGTGCACAGTAAATGTTGATCGGCGCACAGTTCAACGAAATAAATAGCTCCAAATAACTGAATATTCACTTGGTTCTGTAGGCATATTTGTAGCGAAACAAAGCTACAGGAATAGAGGGAAGGTGAAATCATTTGAGATGTGATATGCGTTACAAGATAAATAAACTGTTATTTCAAATCTGTTCTAACATGCAGCCAGTTGCATAACCAGTTTGAGCGGGACCGTTTTCCAAAACTGGGACAGGGAAAAGGGGTAGACAAAAGGCCCTTCGTCTCTCCCACACATCATTTCAGCCAGGCAGCCTCTAGCATCTTCTAGTCTAACGGGCAGGCTGAGTTAAAGGGTGGGAGGTGAGGGTTAGAAAACATGTAGATGGGGTTTGGTAGAGGAAGGGAACGTTCAGAGGCTGGAGCATTCTGGGAGCTGAAGGAAACTTACTCTACAGCCACAGCAGTTGTTTAGGAAGACTACAGAATGTACGGCTAACAAAATATCGGTTTTGGTGCCTCATGCTGTTGGCCAGATTAAGGAAAACATTGGGAAAGAGTATTTAAAAAACAAAACTATGGTACCTTCAACCAGATTATGGTACCAGTTGGGATATTGGTTAGTCAAGACAGCCGTTCCTGTAATACCAGCCAACAGAAAGAGCTATGAACATCCATTGTAGAGACAATACCTTAATGAATGTGGTATTAGAATCAGAAGATCAGGGGAGAGTCAGAAGAAAACCTGCAGGTAGGAAATAGACACCAGACACCAGACCTTGCCAGAGTTGCGGGATATCAGTTTAATGACACTGTAAACCAAGAGACCTAACCCCTACCCATAATGCACTGCATTCACAGCATTCACAGCTCCTTCAGAACACGTACTAAAAATCAACTCAGACTTGTTTTGAGCCCATTCATTATGAAAATACACATTTTATCTAAACCCTAAATCTTATAGGGTTCAATAAGATACATCTAAATCAAATTTATCCAGTAAGTATTTTCACATACAAGAGATGAAATTTATCTTGGATTATTACACTATAATAAACCCCTCAGAATAAGAAAAAAATCAACCCCAAAGATGATCAACATACTGAATTCTAAACGAGGAAAGATCATTTGAAGATAATCTTGAAACTGAGGGTACCGTATACTTATCAAATTCCAAATGGCAACCCTTAATAACCACGACAACAGGCTCTGCCCATACCCACCTCAAGAGCAGCTTTCTGAACGGTGACCTGACTGTAGACCCTGGCTCCGTCATCCGGACACACCGTCTTCAGCTCCTCCTTGTTGAGGGAAAATAACTGGGCGCCTGTTAGCACGCCCAGACTGGTGATGGTGCTAAATGAGGACAAACCGTGACCATCATATAAAGAAAAAAAAGGAAACCAAATTAGCAATATCACAGACCTTACCACAGAAATAAGTCATCATATATTTACGTACATTATAGCAAATGCATTGTCATAATTTCTACAAGTAGTACTGTATATATTTATCCTCTTATCTTTACACTATTTTGTTGGTCTTTGCTACTGTAACAATTGATCCGCCCCAGCAATCCAAAGATTTATTTACTTATTAGTACTTCTAACATACTGGTAGAGTCAAGCAGAACATACACAGGACTGAATCCTTTGACCTCCAGCCAGGATTTGACCTCTTCTGGGGTGGAGTCGTAGGTGATGTTGACCGACGGCAGGCTGGTGCTGCGCGAAGGAGCTGGAAGCTTCTTCTGGGCGCTGCGGCCCAGAGTCAGCCTGTACATGAGCTCATCCTGGACTTCCTCCATGTTGGACTTCCTGCCTGCAGTGAGGAGAGGGTAGGACTTGTGAGGAAGATCAAGACAATCATCGCATACTAAACCACTGACAATCACACAAGCCATCACATGTTCTCACACAAATCTTAGGGCTTTGTGTTCATTTCTGATATACTCAGGACCCCTGCTAGATCCAAGCGTTACACCCGTCTATATGATGTACATAAAGGGGACTCACGATTGGCGGGCGGGGGCCGCTGGTTAGGGTGATCCCGCATTGCGATGCTGCCGTTGTCGCTGGAGGTGTTGCTGTTCTGGCGGCTTACCGCACCGCCGGCGACCGGCCTGGGCGGCTCCACGGCCGGAGGGGGCAGGGGAGGCGTGGGCAGCCGGGCCGGGGCCGGGGCTGGGGCCGGGGCCGGGGCTGGTGGCGGGGGGGCCGGGGGCATCGGCACTGCCGGCGGAATGCTGGGGACATAGTCCGCCTTGGTCGTCTGCTTCTGAGAGAGGAGAGAGAGGGGCGTTTTTTATACCTCGTCTCTAGTGGACTGCGCACATATATGACCAACACCTCACACATTATTCAGTTTTCAGTTATATGATGCTTACCTCATTCAACTCTCCCAGTAGTTGCTGGCAGCATGAAACACATTCATTATTAATGATACATGAAACACTGCAGTAATGAGTGTTTATGGTTTAATCACAGCACTGCAAACTCACTAAAGGGGTGTTACTGTTACTGTGCCTAGAATAGTGTTATTGAGCTACAGATCTTGTGTTGTGTTGAGGGGCAAATATTTAAAGGAAGGTGACAGTTAAACATACACAGCCTAAGTCGGTAGGATTTCAGGATTTGCTAACCCAGTCAATTTTAATTCAACTGTGGAGACCAATGTCTATGGAGACAAATGAAACGCCTCAGAATCTCACCTCATAAAGAAACTACATCTACACTACTCTTCTAATCTATACCTTCTTGAATCCATCTAGTCCCCACAATGGTGCCTGGTGATAGTAGTACATAATCCAGGCTTTTGAAGCAGGCTATAGGGATATGACAGGTGTGCCAAAATCCTTTCTTGTCACCTTCCTTTATTTCAAAAAGATCACAGCCCTAGACACAGCATTAGCACCACAGAACAGCAAACAGGGGCCTACAGTAGAATGTCAAATAGCTAAGTAAGAGTGGGGGAATGTGGGATATATAATGAACCTCGCCCTACTGTACCTTGAACAACTCAAATTCCTTCTTTGGCATCATAAGCTTTAATGTCAAAAGTGGGGAACAATAGAGAACACAGAAAGTGACTTGATGGACACCACAATGGAAGTATGACACTGGTGAGATGAAAGCTTCAGAGGACACATGGACACGAACACATGATACTGATGTTTTGTGATGCAACACAACAAACGCCTGGCGTCTTAGTGGGGCGGGGTCAGGCCCTTACCTGTATGGTGTGGCTGTAAATGGGCTCCCCTCGGCCAGTTATGTCTACTGCTTTTGTAATCTCCAGGATGTTGTTTGGTACGTAGCCCGCCGCCCCGCAACCGTTACGGACCTTCCACCACTGTTTCCTGTCATCCAGAACCTGGGGAGGGTGAGGGGAAGGTAAGGGGGGGGGTCAGGTTACCCTTTATCGACATGCACAGATTTAGGAGGGTTTAGTTTCCTGTAGTCATTACCAGTAGTGTGAAGTGAGTTTGAAGTGAGTGAGTTTCTAATGGAAAGGTCAATGCAACACAAGGAATCATTTGCCCAAGTGGATAAAGCTGTCCAGTATGTAGTATGAGTATCTGAGTTTACCGGGTTTTTTTTGTTTTGTATTTTTTTTTAAAAACACAGTTACTGTATATGATGAGACGTGTGAAAGATATTTAAATACAGCCATGGATATTTATATTATATATTTTTAATGAAAGAAACGCCTGTACCTCTACAACCTCATCCTTGAGGACAGAAAGCTCTGTATTGTTTCTTGCCACAAAGTCATATTTGGATTTGGCAAAGGTTTTTGGCTGGCCTCTGCTGTGGGGATCATAACTCCTGAAACAAAGTATTAATAACAGATGTACAACAGAATGACTTACAGGGATTATTCATCATTATTTAGCCATACAGTATATTTGACATGCAGAGTACATTTAAAATACCTGAAAAATCCTGTGTACTAAAAAAAAAGGGAGGAATCACATAATGCAGCTTACACAAGACACACTAAACTAATCACACTATATACTGTACATATTATATGAGCTACTCATGCAAAACAAGTCTGAAATGGGCAATGTAAAAACAGAAAAAATAAAGGCTTGTGTAAATAGCAGTACAAGGTATTATTACAGTGCATGCTACTGACAAATTCTATAATGGGAATAAGCTAAACATTGTATTCTATTGTTTAATCATCTAATAGCCATGGAGAAGTGTCCCCACTTTAATTGTAAAGTTTTTCAGAAGCAAAGAACGAAGTTAAGTAGTGAAGCTCAAGTCAGAGTGTAAAAGATTTTAGAAGAATCGTGAAGTGAGAATGAGAAATGTAATGAGAGTCTTTTGCTAGTCACTAGGCAAGAATGTTACAGGAAAGACATTACCACATTTTTCACATTAAGAACCACCAAAACAATATGTCAGAACAGCTGAACAGTAGGGAGCAGAATCCCACAGAACCGCAAGCTCATTAGGCTCAAGAAAACACAAAAGAGGCCGACAGATTTTAGAAGTGTTGAAAAGTCCCAAGAGATGAATTGGTTGCTGGTATTAGTGTTCCGGTCGAGACAGAGAGGGTTTTCAGAGACAGTAAAGTGGGGACAGTTCTCCAGGGATTACCGCCTAGTGACCTCAAAGGCGGGTGTTACCGATCTAAATGGCGCTTGACTGCCTGGTTAAAGGCGGACAGCGCCATCTCCTGGTCCAGGAGGTGTGTGCGCTTGTTAGGTGTGTTGCTGAGCGCGTACCCGTCTTCCATGGGGAAATTCTGCAACATTGATGGCTGTAAAAATAAGAAATAAAGTAAATAAAACACAAATTACACAACTTTATCAACCAACCTGCATTGATTTTGAGAGAATGATATGCATTCTATTCCTATTAAAACTACACTACCCAGACTTCTCTCTCTCTCTCACCTCCTGGCCCAGTCTGTGTGCCACCTCCTCCTGTCTGTGTATCTCTGCGTGGGTCAGCGCCTCCGCAAGCTGGGTCAGCTCCTGCTCCCGTGACTGGCTGACTGGCAGCGCTGGAGGCTCCCAGCCGTCCCGGAAACGCAGCAGGCACGGAGTAAAGTATTGGTCTTTGGGCCACTCCAGCCTGAAGACAGAAGTAGAACAAGGGCAATAGAGGGAAGGGAACAGCCACTAAATTGTGGTGTGTTTTATTTCCTCTATTTTTTCACCAATCAGAAAGGCAAGATGTTACATTTCCTTCAAGTTATTTTGGATCAATGTTAAGAGATTGGTAATTTTAAGATGTTGACTACATTTGGCTTGCCCTTTTTAAAAAAACACAATTGCCTTTCTCTAAGCAATTCTTTATATTTTTTTTCTTAGTTTCTTAGTTACTCTCTACTTAGTCTTGAAAACACAGCAAACTTAAGTATTTCCCCAGCCTACCTGAAGGTTGATGATGGACGTGTCATGCAACTGTAGCTAATAAAACCAATTATGGGTCAGTTTGATGTAGGTGTCCCGATTAGCCAGCTCTGACTACTGCTTTAGTGGCAATAGAGTGTACTGCCATGATGATTTAAATCCACCCTACCTGCATTTGGTCCAGCCATCACCCAGAGTCACCCATAAGTGCCTCTCCTCCGCGGTGCCGGAGGAGTGCAGGAAGTCTATGGCCTCTCTGGTAAGCAGTGGTACAACAACGCTTTTGGCTAGATCTACGCCGCCCGATATCTGGATCACCTGCAAGCCAGTTAAGTCTACGTCAGGAATAAGTCTTAAGAGTGTCTATTGGTATGTTCAGAGAGTGGGCTTTGTGTTGTTTAATACTGATGTAGTTATTAGGCTGAAACATGGACACACAGTGTTATGAATATTAAACAGTGATTTTACTCATCATGAATGCATTAGCACCCTTCCAGGCTACAAGCTGAACACATATTCTCAAGGCTTACTGATACCGGGAACCGGTCTTGCATATAAATGACACTAGCCTAAAAAGCAGTATGGTATACATTATAAATAAAGGTTGACCACTGAAAGGGGGCCCTACCATTCTCAGTGGGTTGAACAGGAAGTGTAGCAGGTCCATAGCACTAGGATTCTGAATGTGGGACTTCAATTTTCCCTACAGACAATGAAAGAAATGATAATTCATTAATATAGTGGAAAAATTTGTGAATAATAACTGTTGAATCAAAAATACTCAAATGCTCTCTTACCAGTAGATTGAATGCATGCTTGAACTTCTGGAAGCAGTCAACAAATTCCTCCTCACTGGGAGGTTTTGATCGTAGTGTTAGAACGCCCTCTGGTGGACAAAAATATATAAAATACAGACATAAGGTACCATAAGTAAGGTCAGTGTGAACAGTCAGGGACTCACATGTCAGCTTCCAAAACTAATAACAGAAAATTAAGTCTATAACTTTGTTTGACATCATGAGATTCATCTAGACTCACAAAATCATAACATATAAAGCCAAATCGTCTCCATATTAATCAGAAGCAGAATGACAATGAATACAGAAAATAGAAGCAAGGTTGAAACTAACCCCCTGGAGTTTTCTTTTTGACCTTTTTCGACTTTTTCCTCTTTGAGAGCTCATTAAACGCCTCCGCGGCTTTCTGAAGCTTGGTAACGAAGAACTCGATGTCGTCTAGGATGTGGTTCAGGATTTGCTGAAAACAAAAAGACAACAACAACAGATAAGGCAGTTATTAAACATAACATTAGAAACACAATATAATCATTTAGCAGATGATCCAAAGCAACAATTCTTACAAATCTGTCAAAAGTACCTAAAGCAGCCATACATCACACCTATAATAAACAAAGCGACAGCAGCAGTCAGTAGAACTAGGCTACATACTACAGAGATAGAACGACATACTAATTTATGAACTGACAAATGTAACCCCCGTGTCGGCTGAACATTCAGAATGACAGGAACACTGATTGCACGGTTATTTTACGAAACCGCGTGGGAGCCGGAAGGGCAGTCACCAACACGCACGCTGCCAGCATTTCACGGCAGTTCTCAGTCTCACTCAAGTTACACAGTCGTTTCTCCTCTATTCATGTGTCAATTCAAATGTCCTACCTACAACAAGTTTAAGCAGATTGAAATAACTAGAAGCTCCAATTATCTGTGTAGCTACCAAGAGTCAATTCTAATACATTATAAACCAAACACTTAGCTCATACATTAAGCAAAGTAATACGTCACCGCGCGCTTCTAGTGCAGGATAGCCTAGTGGTCTGGGTGTTGGACTCCCAGCCGGAAGGTCGTGGGTTCAAAACCCCGGAGGTGGCCTACC